>UYYA01000107.1:0-120587 GCA_900624975.1 Angiostrongylus costaricensis
CTGGTGGTGAACGCATTACTCCCCGGAAAGGACAATAGCGCGTTCGTTCCCCACCATAGACACCTGCGGTCCAGAGTTTTGCAGATATCTCAGCAACGTTGTGGTTGTATTTCGCTTAGTACCCTGCCGGGAATTTATAATAGGCAGAAAGTAAAAAGGTATAACTTTTGTGAACGTTGTCGTTTGGACTAAAAGTAGAGTAGAGTGGCACTTTTCATGTTTTCTAAATTCTGCAGTACCTTTTGAGAACCTTCATATTTTCAAATGCTGGACGCTGGGATGGGTGTTTCCCTAGAATGTAAATTCCGGACTTGGTTATAGCCCAGTGCAAAGTATTACTTGATGATTTATACGCAGTTTTTTCCTGAAATACTATTCACCATTATACAGCAAAAGAATATTTCAAAACCGACTTTCCCTTAACCTCGATATGACTAATCAACATGTATACTTTCTTTGACAAGCTTACACAAGGTTGATAAACAGCTTTATTTGACTAGCCTTTCCACGTCTTTGCTTTCATCAGAGCCATCTTCTACTTGTTTCTCGTTTTTTTATCGGCTCCAATGAAGAAGAAGACGTCGGAACGTTAGCTGATTAACCTCGTTTTTATCAACCTCTTGTAAGCTTATCGAAGAAAGAATACATAGAAATATGATCGCTAATGTATTAGGCTGGTGCCAAGCTATATATCGGTAGCGGTTTCGTCTTAATCAGCTTTAGTTCCTTGGCTAAGTGAAATTTGCGCTCAACATATTTGACACCATTGATGATTTCCATCACAACACTACAACTTGGAAAAGATCATTTACCAGCCGGTAGACTGTCGCGATAACTTCAATTTTGGTAATCTGAATATGAGAAGTCGTAAAATCTGGATGCCTCATCTGAAAATACAGAGCACAGAAGACTTTCTTATCTTAATTGAATTTTTATCTAGGAGCTGGTAGAGCATTGGTAGTGATGCCATCCATCACGAGCACGGTAGTTTAATCCCACACTGGGCTTTTCACCGGTGTGGGGTTGGAAGATTGTTACCTGACTTGTCTGATACTGCTACTTGAAAGAACTACTTGCAACAAACGTTGGAGCCGTTTAGCATGTCTACCTCAGAGCTCCAGGAACCATCGAGTTAACCACAATTCAACGATATTCGTGACGGAGAGGAAATCTTCAAGTAGCAGGCGGATCTTCACGCAAAAAGTTGGGAGACTTTCGTGGATGGTGATTATGAGAAAACGAATCGAAAGCAAAGAGTGCTGGGATCTACGCAGTAGATGCGAAGGGGTCGTTTAAAAATGATAGAAATAGTCAGGCGTAGTTTCCAACATCCTTGCGGAGGTTTGCCATGCCGAATGCGACCAAGTTCACTTTCAGCTAGTTTGAAAATCTTAGAATTTATAATCTAGTCAGTCGTTAATGGTTTGCGTCCTACACTAGGAACCTTGTGCAAATTTTTCTTAGCATATTATTCCAAAGTATCTTCCTACACATATGTCCCAAGTTTTCTTCGTCCGCGCAGTCGTTTTTGGCCAAGTTTGGCAAATTTCGTAAAATCGATGCTCGCACACGGCAATCATGGATTCTCGCCGGAATATGATCGGAAAACTCTTCTTTGAAATGATTTCCTTGTTCTTTAAATGAAGGCGGTTCTGCCCATCTTCTATATGCTAGTATATTCCTTCGAATTCCCATTGCACTTCTTGACACTTGACACATGAACGGCCTGTCATCACTAGTTGTGCGGGCCACAGCATAATTACCATTTATCGGAGATTTGCTTGTTAATCCATTATGGTTTTTTGGAACCTGAGGTCAGCCTGGCCAAAATCTGCCTCAGGTTTTCACCACCACGGGCAGTCGCAGCCCTTGTGGATCAGAGGGAGGTTTGAAACCATGCGACTTTGATACCAGGACGGTGTCGGATCCTGTTATTGGTTTACTCTTAGCTAGGCATCCTGATGGAAACGCCGGACTCCTCAGCTTGGAAGACCCTGCCAAGGGGATGAATCCCTCGCTGTACATCGCCAGGAACACCTCCCATCCGCAATAAGGCGGAGCCGTTGGGAGGCACTTCCGTATTTCATATTCAACACCAAAGGTAACCTTATGCAACTTCAACACTTGGTTTGATTCAAATCAAAATCGTTAGCGTTATTTCTGATCCCTAATTACGATACATAATGCGTTTTCACGGTGGTGTCACGGAAGAGTATATTTGCAGTCAAATTTTCTCCATGTAACGAAGAGTGTAGAGCGTTGCATTGCTAATAGTAATTTTTGTTGTTTTTCACCAAAAACCTCAACATATGTTAATGGCTAGTTGATTCTTGCGAGTTTCCAGCTCGGCTTTTCTCGGCATCGGAATTTCTGTTGATGTATTCATGGCTTTTTACCGCACGGTACGCAGTATTCGTTTCAATACACGTCACATATATCACGGAGCATCGTTGTCGGAAAGAGTTAAGTTGGAACGAATATGCTATTTCTTCGTGCTTCTTTTCAATAACTACTTCGATGATAACCTAGAGCTGGCTCCGTACATATTTCTCCGCTGGTGCTTTCATTAATTTTTCAAGTGTTTGTATTACTTGGGATTCTTCTGGTACTGAGAGGAAGAGAATTCAAAATGACAGTAGGATTGAATATATTAGCTGAAAATGCCTCATTCGAGGAGATGGCTCACTGAAGAAAACCTGACTCGACACGAAGGCGAAGCTGCCACATCGAGACGAATAACAAGCGAGGACCATCGACTCGGATCATCGGCTCTGAGGAAGACGAAGACGTCGAAACGTTAGCCGAAAATAAACATATTTGTCAACCTCGTGTAAGCTCATCAAAGAAAGAATACATATTGATTAGTGATACCGAGGTTCAAGGAAAGTCGGTTTCGAAATATTAGTTGAAACATTAATTTTGATACACTATGACTAATTCATCCGCGATACCTAGGCTTCGCGCAAGAGGTGCAATGGTTAGAGGCGCCGCGCAACGCACACATGGAATCGATTTCTGCGCCCATGATCCACCAAACCTTCCATCCCTTCAGAGTCGGTAATTGGTACCAAACTTGTCTGGGAAGATAACAGCGTTGACTCGATACATCGATAGGCGTCCACGAGTCATTTTAAAGGCCAGATATGCATTCAATCACCTCCAACGGTGCTTAATGAAGTCAAGAGATTGATCAACGCCTTGAACTTTATCCTTTTTTCTTTAAATAGTCTTCGCATGGATTTTTTTCTAGTTAAATATAATTCGCAGCTTTGTTCGCAACACACAGCGATGAATTCTCAGTATTGTCGCTGATCTTTAGGGTTCTGCTGACCTTTGGTTCACATATGTAGTTGTCTTTTCTCTTTTGTCTGTTTTACACCACATGCAGATCTCATGTCCGCGGTTAGGTTGTCGACCGCCAACATATTTCTTCTAACTAAACATGGTTCCCGAATATGGAGGCAGGGTCTTTTCACCAGTAAGTAAATATATTTCGACCACTTCTCTAGTGTCGTTTCCACAAGCTATTAATCTATTGTTCTAACTTTTATTTATTGCCCATTCGTTTTTCATAGCAGGGTATTATATATAGCCACAAGGATCCTGAGATACGAGTAAAATTCGGAACCTTAGGTGACCTTTGAACCTGCGTTTGCCGTTTATTAGGGTAATCGTAGATTCGAAACCTATGTGTGGTTCTTAGTTTGATTGTCTATTATTAATTAGAGAGCGCTTTTTTCGTACTGCTTTTGTTTTATTAAGACTTATATTAGTCTTTCATTACTCACCAGATGCGTGCCTTGTTTCATCTTTCGAGCGTAGTCATCTGTTTTGTTTTCTATTTGTCTTCGTAGTTGGCGAACTTAGTTTTAAATGAAACTCGTCAGAAGTTGTGAGTTATCAGAATTCCTGAATGCACATTTTTTTTTGACAAATGTGCGTCGTGAATTTAATGCTCCTACATTTTCTCACATCTACTTAGTTCTTCTTATGAGAATCATACTTCATGTGCTCAATATAAGGCAGAACTTTAACCCCATTGGAAACCGTGCTGGTTTTTTGACAAGTTTCTAGTACTTTTTGCGAGCTAGGGTATTTGAGAACGTGTTGAATGCTTACTGCACGTAGTTTTTCCTTGAATTTGTGCTAGCTAATATAGCGATGCTAAGGCGGTCTCTAGTATTTATAACAGGAACTCATCAGTTCTTGTGGATCTGATGGACCTTTGTTGTCTTGTGGATAGAACCTGAGGCGGAAGCGATTCCTTTGACTAATCCAGAATAGCTTGGCATTCTAATGAAATATTCTTCTATATGTAGTACCATCGTGTCCCGTATAACAAAATCCTGCTTATTTAATCGTTGATAGCACTGGTTTTCGAGCTTTACCAAGTATTTTAACTGGATATCAGCAAAGTCTTCACTCATCTCTGTTCCATGTCAAATTGTCCAGTGTACTCTTTGCACTAGGGACGGTAAGTCCGTCGCAATATTCTTCCAGGACGTTCTTAAAGAATCTGACAACTTAGTGGTCTACTTTGCAATTTTTTTTTGTTGTGTGGTTTGCAAACTGTAAAATCCAGTTCCAAGAGGATGTTGTGCACAGGCTGTCGTTAATGTGCCCGGCCCACCAAATTTTTGATACGTTAGCGTATGTGACAGCGTGTCTGATTTTGGATCGTCAGCACAGGCTGAAATTTCGGATCCTCCCACTTATTTGCTATAAAAAGTACTTCTAAAATCACCGTCTGAATAGCAGATTCAGTAGTTCTGAACCACTTTTTGTGCTGCTTGCACATTGTCCAGATTTTGAAGGCTTGCGTTAAACCAGCTAGAACCATTGCGTCCAACAGATGGCATGGAGCCTGATGTTCTTTGTTCCGTTCATCACATCTCTGATGATTTTGTAAGCTTCCAAAAAAGCTCGCTTTTTTTGCTCGCTCCTCGAGTGTTTCTAGATATTTGATTAATTTAGTGTAAATGACACCAAAGAAGAACAAACGATCGCATGTGGGAGATGTGTAGTGCTGTTTGTATTCGTATAAGTGTGGTTTTATATTCAAACCCTAATGGACTAACCCTACGCTTTAATAATACGTGTTTTACCAATGGAAACCGTTTTTAGAACAATGTAAGTATTTCTATTTGTTTCCACACGTGTATGTCGCGCCTTTGAACGACGTTTCATCGTTTCTACTTATAACAAACTTATTAACAGATCTTGTGGAGTGGTTTTAGAACCATTTACTCCATCCATTTAATATTGTTCAATGGATTGGCTTCAGTTTACTTAATCGTGATGGTTTTTCTTGGCCGACGAAATTGTTTACATTATAGTAGTTGATTTCGTTGATGAGCTAGCACTGGGCTAGCAAGCAGCTATTGTGACTGACATTTTAACACGGAAAAAACTGCGCTATATTTTTGAAAACTATTTACTCATCAATGGGAACTCAGCGAAGAACCGTTCTGTACAAGTAGGGCTTGTTTGGTGAGGTCATTTCATTTGTGCAGTGTTCCATTCCATTGGGTTTGGCTCAATGGAGCTGTGAAGACTCACATCCCAGGAAAATACTGCTGTGAACACTGTCCTCAAATCACTGAGGCACTTAAGAAAACGTGGGCGCCGAAACGTTAGCCTCAACGAAAGAAATTCTTAACAACCTTGTTTGAAGCATACAAATATACTGTAATGTCTTATCAAACTCGTACGAGCTTATCAATAAGATTCTTTTGGTATTTCTCCTATTCCATTCGACTTGATGAGACTAAAAAGACGCGTAGGAAATAACTGTTCGGTCGACACTCGACCCCAATCAATCCACTTCTGAAGGAGGTGAGTGTAGAAGCGTCAAAACGTTATGGGAGCATATCACTATGTCAACATTTTGTTCACTGATTTCTAGATTTACTGAAATCAATAATGTTTGTTTTATATTCTACTTCTTTGGAATTTGATTAGATCTTCGTAATATTTTCGTCTTTTACTCCTCTTCATATCCTTCACTTTATTTTAAGATGATAATGCATTTAAGATTACGAAAGATTTCAAGAGTGCTGCTTAGCTAATGCTGTGACATTATCCTTGGCGTGCTAGATGCTGTTTGTCGTTGACCACTGTGATTCTGTTTGAAATTGAGGGAAATTCTAGTTTTTCAGACAAGGTCATCGCCTTTTTCTAGTCCGTTTTATTGGATGAGCGAAAATATGTGCACGATGTCACACTGGGTTATCTTTGAAGTTCTTTGTGTCGAAGACAGCATAAGTGACCAGTTTTGTGATTTTCAACCGGTTTTTTGCTCACCGACATCAAATACCTAGTTTTACTTAACAGTGAAGATATATGGTTGAGATCTATTGAATTGAACATATTCGTGCTTTTCGCTGCTACTGAACGAGTTAGAAGAATATCAGAAATATTTATTTTCTCAGAGGACGAAGATACAAGATACCATGAAATCAAGTTAACTGAGATATTCGAAGTGAATTGGACGGATTGTCTCGTAAATAAGAACATATTTCATTATCGAAATTAGCAATAAGTGCACATATGGGACAGATAGCATAGTGGTAGTGATGTCCTCCATCAAAGCATGATGCTAGTCCGATTCCGCTTCGTCTCTCATCCCTCCGGGCTCGGGAAATAGGTACCTGACTTTTCCGGGAAAAAATCATTCTCTGCAATCCAATTAGGAGCGCTCCAGCACTGTTATCTCGGGACTCCAGGAAAAATTGTTCGACCAGCATTCTATGACATTCAAGATGAACTGGAAAACCTCAAGCAGCAACCGTAACGATACGTAAAAGTTGGAAGATCTTCGTAGACAATGGATGCGAGGAAACGAAGTGAATGTAGAAATAGCTGGGGTCCGCACAGTAGACGTGAAGACGGATCAAACAAAACGACAAACAAAAACAAAAATAAATGCACATTACCCTTTGTCTTTGTTAAACTCGAAGAGTGCTGTTCCATGTTCACACACTCTTTTACTGATGCCATACAGAAGGAATCTTTATACCAATAAACAGTTCTGATCTAATAGATTTGCTAAAACCATGCAAAAACTTTAAAAACGATACATATATTTCCCAGAATGACGAACTGATTTTTTCAAGGCTTACCCAGATAAACCAAAATAACCTGTTCTCAAACCTTCATTATTATCCTGGTGACTGAAGTCGCTTTTTGTCACCTCCGAGCTGTTATCTACCACCTGCGTGAGAAAAAATCCAAGCTACGGTCTGTTCATCGCTGAACGTTCAATTTCTTTCGAAAATTCCAAGTACCCTCACGTAAAAGGTTAAAGTTTGTTGAAGCGAATTTCCATACCATTTATTACACTTTTTAATCCCTTTTAGAGTAGAACACTTTTATGGGGCTTCTTTAGTCATCCATCAAGCTTCACGAAGGATGTTCGTATTAGCGAAATAATTTGTTTATTAACGCGGAAGTTTTATCTAATTTCAGAATCAAATCCGTACGTTTTTTGGAATCTGTGCTTCTCTTGCTTGATATTTCCCTATTTATCTCGTCTGTGTAGCGCAGTGGTTAGAGGCGCTTTGCAATACACATGGAGTCGATTCCTCGCACCAGGTTCACTAAATCTTCCATCACTCCTGGGTCGACAAATTGGTGCGAGACCTGTTTGGGAGGATAGCAGCACTCATTCCATACATTGATAGGTCACCGCGAGTCATTGTTTAGGTCAGGTATGCATCCAATCACCTTTAATGATGCTTAATTAAGTGGAATGCATAGTGCATCCCTCACAAATTGATCAGAACTTCATTCTTTGTTTATGGGGCCTTCTTTCCTCCAATTTCTCTATTTATTGTTGTTCCTTCGAGTATTGTTGAAAGTTATTGAAATATTTCGATGACTCATTATGGTTATACTCCACAATTCGCACTAATTTCGTTCTCTTTTTTATCTTGTCATGCACTGTCAACAGTTCAGCGTTGGTAATCGGATCACGTAAAGTGCTTGTTTTCGTTTTGTTTATGTGCGACGGCTCTCTCTTCGATTTCCCCGTATTTCTGTCGTTAATATCGTCGGACTTCCGAGTGTTTATCCGGGGAGTAATTTGAGCATTTGATGTAGTTTTGAGATTTTATTCGGACAGGAACGGTTATTTTTCTCAAGTGGTCCTATATTGAAAGAGAAATAGTAGACGACTGTTTATTAAACAAGTATTTCTCAATATTTTGCGCACAAAAACAGTTCTAATGTTTTTCTGTTCTGAACGTTTTCTGGAGGTTAAGTGACAAACGCCATTTTTACCCCAGAAAATACAATTGTTGTCCTGTTTTCCTTTAGTCCGGATTGCTTAATCATGAATAGTAAATGCTTTTCAGTTGTTAGTACTTACAGTTTTGTGTTGGTTCCTCCCTTCTGCTGGTAAACCTAGAAGTTTTCCCATAGCATTTCGCGGGATTTATTAGTGCTTCTTAACTCTCCTGAGTGGCATTTTTGTCCTGCGAGCGATGGAATTACGTACTTTTAAAAATAGAAGGATTGGAGTACCGGCTTGTCTAAATGGTTGTCCAGTTTTTCAACTTAACATATGTTTAGAGGTTACTTTCTGCTAGGCCATATTTTACATTACGCTTTATTTTATTCTTGGGCTCATATTCTCTACAGAGCAGTTATGCAAGATTAAGAAACAGACTCGGCGAGAAAAAGTTATATCAAACGTAGAGAAATGACAAGTTGAAGTTTCACGAAACCCTTTTAATAGAACCGAATTTCGTAACATTAACTTGAACGTAAACGTTTTGGCGGAACTTTTGATAAGGCTATTTTATTGCCTTTTGCTTCCGCGCAAGTCTGGCAATGTCAGTTTTATTTGTGGGAAGTTTATCTTGAATTAAGCACGAAAGAAGTTTTGTTGAGCATCATTTTGAAAAATCATATCTTAAACTGCATGCCCAAAAGCTGAAAATTATATTCTGATCTTTTCATATTTTTACTTACTTACTGTTCCTTTTTCATGGAGTATGATGTGTAGTACAACCACGAGGATACTGAGATATAAGCCGCCGTTACCCTTACCGGGTCTCGCGTGCTATCCACCACTGCCAGAAACCAAGATCATTGGTTTGTCCTTCCCAAGAAAAACAGACGGTAAGTAAGAAGAATAAGGAATAAAGAAAAGGCAGTAACTGAACAGCTAGAAGCATTGTGATTTTTGCTGTAGCTTCATCTTTAGTGGGTTCAATGGCGGATTTGTGCTCCTCAGATCATTCTCGTTGACAGATGATTGCTGATGACAACAATGGAATAAAAAAACTGCTCAACGGAAGGCAAAAGAAGGGTACTCGGTTAGTGTGTCGGTCAGAACATGAGGTGGCGGTACGGGTGATTGTTCGAAGTTCGAAGCCCTCCTGAGGTTTTGAGTGTTGCTCATATCTCACCATCCTCGTGGCTGTATTTTTCGAGTAATCTTGTGGTTATAAACGATTTTAGGGACTAATGCTGCATTGTATCCAAAGTTTTCGTGGCGTTTTTTTTCTGCCATAGTGCAGGGAACTAGTGTTAGCTATTAATATGATTCCAAAACTTCTACAATGTGTTATTTAGAAAACTGATTCTTTATGGCTGTTCACAAGTGGAGCTTCGCATCTCTTCAATATGCGTTCTGTTTGTTTTATGGCTTTGCTTCCCATAGGTAGCATGTGGTGGCTGGTCGTGTAATCCGCAGCTTTACCGTTGCATCGCCATCGGTGATCCTACTGCTGACCTCAGCGTCTCATCTTTACTCACTGGATTTCCTTAGTGTATAGACACGCACCTCGCAGTAGATAAGCGCAGTTTCTTTTGAAGGATTTAAAGCGAGGATGGGCATTTTTCCACATCCTTTTGCTTGTATGGATACAGTATATAATGGTACCCTCTACGTTCATCCCCTACGATGATCAAACCTAAAAACCATAAATAATGCGTTCTGTTCTCCTTCTTCATATTGGTCTCTTTATCCTTTTTTCCTCACTTCCCTTTTTTTCTCCATATTTCCTGCTCCTCATCACTAATCTGGAGCAACTATTCTTCATCGTACTAGGTAGGAGTAGCCTCCAACGCCTTTGCCAGGTATCCATATTAACAGGCGATTATGTGCTGATTAGTTTTGGTATGTGCGAAACCTTATATTTGACGAAAAGCCTAAACCTCCTGTTAGCTCAATTATCCAAAAAGACATTGATTATTAATGCCGGGGTTAAATGACAGTTGGTTTGGGAAATATTCTTGATGTTTGATTTCTTTTTCACGGCTCTGGTCATAATATTTCGTCTGTTCGAATAAATATTTGTCGTGTCTTGCGCAGCAGCAGTTTCCAGTTCACGTCAGGACCCTTTCACCCTGGTATAAAAACAAGTACTTCCGAACTAAATTGTAAAGCAAATATTTATTACCAGTGACCTGAGCGTTTTGAAGTTGAAGTCAAATGTCGCAGATTTTTTTTCCTTTTTTTATCTCGTAAAGCCACGGAAATTCTCATAGAAAATAAGCACTAGTATTTATCTACCCTTCCAAAGTCCAAAGTTGTCCAAAGTTTCTGAAAGTTTTTTTTCCTTACCAAGGCCAAATATATGAGCCAACTATTCGTATTGGTTACTTTCCAAGAAAGTTGTCCATTGGAAACCATCAACTGTCGACCTCAGAAATTTGATATTCTATGGTGCCAACAATTTTTATTTATTTTATGAAAAATGAAGAATCTTAGTGCTATGTGCTGAAAAACTAAGCGCTGTTAATAACCCAAAAGACCGGCTTCCTATAAACCTCGGCGTGAATGATGGGCGCTGTTATTTCAAAGGCTCTTCATGTTTCGTCGTTTCATTTTTTAGAACCCAAGATTTCCTGGTTTTCAGCGGTTTCTTTTGACTGAACCGCCATTTTTGTACCGAATTAGTTTCCGCGCAAAATCAAAAACGATAAATCATTCGGAATACTTGGGTGACCCTGGCCACCGATCTTCGCAATCTTCAAACATCGTTAAAAATCGATATTTTCGGTGAAAATCAAAGCCATTTTTGCTAACGCGACAGAATCCAGTGTACACGAAGTCTGTAGCTTTTTCGAAAGGATTCATGCTAGTTTCTATGATCACAATCTTCTTGATGTTCCTTTCGGGAACTAGGAAGGCTCTGAAGACTGCGTAGTTGATCGTGGCTGAGCAGATTGTTCCCTGTTGTCGTACAGCGTTCATTTTTTCGTCTTATCGCACAAAGAATTAGTCGATAAGATTCTCTGTAGCAAATAAAGATTGCACTTTCATTCGCTTCAACATTTCAAATATACACCTTTCTAAACTCGTACTGCACCCATTTGTTGATCTCATTCGTGTTCCACTCAGCTTAAAGTGTTCCACATGAAACGCGAATGGAACTTCAATCTTTTATGATGGCTCTTCGTTGGCCTTCTTTTGTAAGTCTTTCCTGATAGAATATTGTCATTCGTGATGTAAAGTCGTCATTATCATTGCTCATTCTCAAACTACTCGTGCCCATACCGAAATTTCGAAAATTTCGCTTTCGCTGGAGATTTTGATACAGCACTTTCTTAATCTCTTTATAGCAGGGTATTGATTTTGAACTTGTGAGAAGACTTTTTGAAGAAGTATTCAGTGTGTAGCACCGAATTAAACTCCGGTGATTAGGAGAGGCTAATAACGTAAGGAAAGAAGTCATGGGTTATACAATTTCTGTGAAATTTTCTTTATAATTGGTTTCTCGATTACCTTTAGACAAAGCTTCAGTGTTTTGGTTGGTTTCCACTCGGTATAATCCTAGCATTAGTTTTTAGCCTTGCTTTGAAAGAGTTTTTTGTCGTCAATCCATGGCGCCTCTTATGTGGACACCAATGAATTCTTTAGTCGTCTCTTATACACACCAGGTAGCGCCCGATAGTAGCCGCTCGCTGAAGAGACATGGACGCTGTTCCACTTTTCTTATAACATCTTATGGTTTTAAAGTTTTTAGCCAAAGGGCAGCATAGGATAGCTGGTCATGCTTTTTCGTTTCTTAGAAGCAACCAAGAACAATTATGTGTGCTTGATTGCTTGTTTGCGGGACATCTGAGTTAATCCAGAAGGACAAAAAGATAGCTAAAACTCATCCCATGAATTCACCTTCTCAGGTGTTTCAATTATAATATATGTTTAAAGTTGTCCAGCAACGTGCTAGTACATAGCCTCCGTCTCGTAGCTAGGTTTGAAATTGATCCGTACATAAGAGCAATCCATATTCATAACGTTGACTTTTAAACCACGTAATTTCTCTAAACGAACTCCAGTCGTTGGAGGTGGAACGTGAACGTGTTGTAAAAGTGAGAGAAGGCGGACACTGTTGTGAGTCATCATCCACTTATTTGTTCTCACTAGTTGTGGTGGGCTGTTTATTTTCATAAGATAAAACTGGAGCAAATTGTATGTACGATTCAAAGAACTATGCGGGACTGCTTCTTTCTGACTGTTCCTCATTGTTTTTCGTTTCCGTTCACGAAATTTTCTGCGCTATTATTTCCATCCTTTCCAGATCATCTGAAGTGTCTATTGGTTCTTCAGTGTGTTATTGCGAATGAAGCTTTCCGAAGAAGTAGCTCAGTAACAGTCATTTATCCCCAACACTAATTTACACACCAACATTTTTTCTGATGTAAAACGATTTCGTTTCAAATTTTATTCGATGTGTGCAGTCTCCGTCACTTGAGCAAAATGTTCCCATCCCTCTTATGGAGTCGTTTTTCTTGTTCAGTAAAAACCTTACCAAAGTACAATTGTAAGTGATTGATCGATTACTCATTCCGTTATACTCGTGTCGAAACCAAATAAGCCAATAATGCTGAGGTTTTCTACATACCTTGGTTTTTGATTCCACTTCGTTCACTGGAGAGTTCTAGCACTGGTTGTTGTTCCCTTGTTGATTTTGGAGGTTTAATATTGATTTGAAAGAATTCGTGATCAGTTAAGAAGAGTCAAATTGGTTTAATAGGAGGACTATCGCCTATATGTGAATAAGATTTTTTTGCTCTTAACAATGTCACACCTTTCTGTTATGTTCGAGAATGGCAAACATGTGCTGGTTTAAGGTCTTGACGCATATTTTGTAGGATGGTTAGACATTTGAACATATTTACAAAATGAGTCTTATGTCTTGCCTGTTCGCGATACCGTATACCCTCAAGAATGTGTTATTTAAATCACGTGTGTCGATGAGATTTTCTCATTTCTTGGCGTTAGCAGTTGAGAACACGTTACTTTCTTCAAAATATTGCTTCAAATAACATCGAGTTTAATCAACTAAATAGGAATCGTGTGAGGAAAGTGATTTATGTCAGCTTTTCGTCATGGTTAGGACTCGAATAATTCACTCGATCATTAACCGTTTTGTTTAGTAGAAAACATTTTTTGCAAGATTTGTGCAAGTTACAGATTAGAATTGGGAAAGGGAGAAGTAACTGTGTACGTAGTACAATTATGGGAGATCCCCTGCGATACGCACAGGATCGGTCGTTGGTTTAATATCGCACTCTTCATTCTTCCGGGACTCAAAAAATAAGAGCCATACTTCTTTGTGAAGATTGTAGTACTGATGCTATACGTCGGCATATTACCGCTTGTCATTCTATAGGTAACAGACGCATTCCTTCACCTCTAGAATGCTTGATGAAGTGGAATATATCGCGTACCCCCGGTAACAGGTTCACTCCGAACTCTTTTAAGCTTTTAAAATGAGAAGTCACGATTGGCAAGAATCCACACAGTTTGATTATTTCCATAATAAATGCCTTTTTTCCTTTGCTCGAGACGAACTGCCTTCCGCGTAAATATTGCCTTTCAGCTCTGTCACTCATTCACGTCCTCATTGCCGCGTCACTCAATTCCCCAGGCATTATCTGCGTCGACATCTAGAGGCCTTGCATTGTTTGGCGGTTATTTCTGCTAGATTGTTGCGCCATATAGTACTAGGTTATCGCTAAAGTAATGTCGACATTGTATACTCAGATTTCGATGTTGTGCTTTCAAAAAGTCTTACGATTCTAGTATGACAAACATCATTTTGAAGTGCTAAGATTTCTTCTTTATGCTATTTTAAATGGAATTCTCTCTATGTGTCTAATTCATTCCAGCACATGGGAATATAGATCCGTAAAATTGCAAATCTGAGCATTTTTTTTTGTTCGGGTTCAAACTTCGCCGTAAAGGTGCTGAACTCCTTTACAGTATCAGAGCATTACATTTTACTAAGACAGTTTTAAAGGACCTTTGCTATAATATTGGTTTTAAAAACTTTCTGGTGAGATCATAGCCTCGATGATGATGAAGTGGGAGGCCGACCCGCTATCACCATTGATGGCTAACTGCATACGAAAGTTAGAGCAATGCATAGTTCGATGCTCTGTAAAGGATAAACATACAACTAGAGCAAATTTCGGAACACTTCAGCCAATTTGAACAGCCAGAAAATCATCCAATAAATGGCTTTTGAAATGAACGACTAGTGAAAGATTCTTCGTCACGAAATCTGTTCTGCACATATTTGAAGCAGTAGGAACATTCAACGTCTACGACTAGTACTAACCATTTGAAGGAGACCACGTCTTTTACGTGATGTCATACTATTGTTAACGCAGCTAATAATGTAGCAGTTTCACACATTGCTTTATTAAAGTCTGTTTCTTTTAGTATTCTAATACTCATTGGACGTTTCAACATCCAATTGTCGATTTTCCGAACTCCATAAATCTCCGCCAAGGAAATTTTCAACAATCTGGCCTCTACTAAAAGCAATGTAGAGTTCGTGTGCTCTAGAAAGCCACTAATTTTCCGTTTTGGAAATAAATCTCCTTGTCTACAAAGCTGTATGGAATGGTTTGAAGTTTTCTGTTTGAAGTTTGTGTAATACAAGATTTGAATTGAAAGTCAGAAGAACTTCTCTGACAACCTATCAATAAGATTTTAAATTGTTTAAGTGATTTATTAATACACTGCAAATATTTGTAACATGAAAAAGTAGGAATCTTATGTTTCACCTTAAAATTCTACTCGTACTAGTTAGGGGCGCGTGTGACGCTGTGGTCGGATGTGCCCTGCAACACACACGTGGGATCGATCCCTGCTCCCTTAGCTCACCAAGCCTTTCGTCCCTCTGGAGTTGGCAGATTGGCACAGTCATTGTAAAGGCCAGATATGCATTTAATCACCTACAAACGATGCTTAACCAAGTCGAATCCATGGTGCATCTCTGAGGGATTGATCATTTCCGAGAACTTTATCCTTTTACTAGTCCGCCCATCTTTAGAATCTTTGGAACCATTGAGTAGAACATGTTGAACGTAGTACCTTTGTCATTGCAGTATTATGCTCCATATGCATGCTATTTTATCGTTACATGTAATCGTCACAACGAATCATTCCTACGTTAAATTACGACGAAATAAATAGAAATCGATGATTCAGCACAAAACTATACATTCATTTGTTCTTCTGCCTTTTCTTCGGCCACATTCTGCTCATTGTTCTCGGCGTACGTTTGCTGTCTTTTCTTGTAAAGAAGAGAGAACCACTCATTGCCTAGAGATTAGGATCCTGTGTGAAAGCGCTAGAAATGTTAAGTCATTTTCATTGCCTTCGAAATCCAGCGGTTCTATTCATCCTTGCAAACCATCGGTCACGAATTTTTAATGAAAAAAAACCTTAGGTCGAAAAACTTTGAGTTATGTCACACTTAGCGCTTTCATGAGTTTTTTCTGATCGTTCATTCGTTCGTTCATTGATTCAGTCGTACCATTCCTCGTAGACAAAATAACTTTGAAATCGTCGACTTAGCATAGTTTTCTTTGCGATAATGTGGTGCGAACGATTCCGACAGACACTGATGTCCAGTCGACGTGGTCGTTTGCGTTCCAACAAATCGTCGATTAACCGAACGTTTTTTGAGTTAATAATAGAGAAAGAAAGACGATGAACTTTTCGTATCACCTCCAATCTTGTCGACTTTCTTCAAATTGCCTTTTGTCCCGGGTGTAAGGCGATTTCTTCTGAAGTTATTAAGATAGTGATCCAGGATATTACCGCAATGTACTTATGAATACGTCAGGATAGTTATGTGCTTAGGCAAATCCCTCAAACATTCTTCTTGATTTTCGTAGCTTGCAAGCAAAACCACAAAAGTGAAAAGGCATTTCGGTAATTTGTAGTGATCTGTAATGGCTAAACAGTTCGTATTATGCTTTATAAACAGAATTAATTTAGGAAATATTTACTGAAACCGTGTTCCACTTACAGATTCCTCCTGTTCCATTTTTTCTCACTGCGCCAATACAGTAGGCGCTTGATTAATGCTGCTGTTCTGGGAAGAAATGCCATATTTGTATGTCAGGGTGCACAGTTAAGAATAACATATGCTAAAAATTGCTGAAGGAAGCCTTATTTTAACACTCTGGCGATGTGAGACATCCAGAACTGTCATGATTTTGCGGAAGTTGTCTGTAAGACCCCTAAAGGCCTCATTTTATTTCTGGTGGTTTATTTTAAACCATGTAAGTATTTTTCTATACTTTGACTATATATTGATAGCTCGTGGAACACAGGTGTTGTATTGGGAGTTGGTCATGAAAACCTCTGTTCTCCACTTCAAAATATACGAAGAACCGTTTTCCGAAGGAGTTCGCTAACCCTAGATTTGGGTGGGAATCGACTACTATTTCAATTCTAATTGATTTAGTGGGTGATAGTTATGGTATACAGTGTGCGAGTATTAAAAATACTTAAATAAAGACCCATAAGTTACAGAACACTTCCAAGTGCTGACAACATTGTGTTTCTACGTTGGATACTAGTCACATGTAGTAAATAACACCGTAAATATCGTTAATACCCATGGAACGATGGAGCAAAGTCTTTCCTACAACTCTTTCATGTTCACCACCGACGAAGTCCTCTAGTTACTTTCAAAAAACCAGGTAGTTCAAAAAGGCCGAAAATAAGACGTCGTTCAGTGCGCAGCAAAGCCGAGATTAGGTGTCGTCGCCAGGTTGTTAGAATCTCAAAATGACAAAGCTACACCCGATCCACAACATGCTTAGCAGGATCGCTTTGCACGGCTGTCTCGAAAATCAAAAGAAGCCAAACAGCGAAATGCTAATCGAATGGAAGTTGTGTTTAGACCGATACGATTCTTCGTTAAGATGGTTTACTCAAGTATTAGAGTTTTGGAAGAAATAAATTATATTCTTCTACAGTTCCTTGATAATCGTTGGAAACCTGTGGGTGTATGCTTTCAAATTCCATTAATGCTGACTAAGATTCATTCATTCGGTAATCGCCGAAAAAAGATGACTCTAGAATTGTTCGATTGTTTCTAGAAGGCTGAAACTGAACTAAATCACGAAACAATCGGTTTCTGAATGTTGATCAAAGTTCGTATTGTTGAAATGCAAATATTCCTGACCAATAGTATTCGCCCACGTGAATTTTAATTTTGATAGTGAAAGATGACAGGTACGGCGTCTACTAGGCTTTAGCAGTCGTTAGCTCGGTCTTGGTCTTCGCGTGTTTAATAACATGCCTCAGATTTATTTGCATCAGCCTCGTCTTAATGATCAAGTAGTTCGGGCTTGTACCAATAAAGCGTCTGTTCGTTTCACTGCGCACCAGAGCTATTCGGTGGGCTCTGTTCGTTCAGTTGACGCAGAAAGTAGTTTAGAGAGAAGCTGACCAAGGATGAGCAAGTGCACTCTCCTGCATTACAGGTTCGCCAGCAGTTGGACCTCCAAATGAAAATATCGAATTGACCAGCGTGAGTGATTTCAATACATGCTGGGGAGTATGGTGAATCCCAGTATACATCATACATCGACACCCAGAAGCCGCTGCGACAAGCTCGATGAGGCGGTCACTTATTGAGTCTGTACCACATTAAGCAACAAAGCAGTCGTAGCGCCCCAAGATTCAAAGAGATATCGTCCATTTATTTGATTTTTCGTGTGAATAGTAGTCGATCCTGGATTATGCTAATATTGAATCTGTAGAACAATCTAAGATTGATTTGCATCTGGAAAAGGAGTTCTATGTTGCTCTGTTAAGCCTTGTAATTTCTATTTAGAGATTTTTTCCGAGTGAATTTCGTGGTTCTATTTAATATTCTGTCATTGTGAGCTCGAACTCTGGCAAAAGTTCATTGTTTCGAAGAGTGACATTGAATAGAAAGGGACCATCATTTTGAAAAAAATGAACGACGCCCGGACATGTGTTTCCTAGAACGAGACATCAGTTCGTCTAGAAATCACCGTTATTCATTTTTAGGAATTTTTTTTTGGAGAATGTGGGACTCAATGAGGAGGTCTGCTTAAGATATGCATGTTTGAAAACGCATCCAGCAAAAATGCAGCGCAATCAATAGCGCCTAGCGTTGTCGATGCTGCTGAGTCGCATCATTAGTTTAGCAATATACAGATTTTCTCGATAGCCAGCCTAGTTCGCCAGTAATGAGGTCGTTACATATCTTTTATGATTAGTACTGAATTGTGTTTGATAGTGGTACGGCTCGTCAACTATCCAATTCACATTCAGTTTCTTTAATCCTAACCCGAAGTCACAATGTAAAAAAAATTATGAGTTCGTGATGAAGTAGTAGATCTTTTCCTCTCGTAAGAGTTGTTTTGAACTCATTTTTGATAGGTTAGCAGGAATTTACGAACCAAATAGATGTAGGTGATCAACGAAATAGGTCTATCACTACGTCTATTATGAGAATATTACTTGGTGTTCTTATGAGACCTAATTACTCTTTGAGAACATTTATCATCTTTTTTCTTGACATTGCAATAGATGCAAATGGGTCTTAATCTCCGCAAGAGGATGTCGATCGTGTGTGATGCGATTTCTAAGGTACCACATGTAGAATTACATGTGGATCTGATTCTCATCCTTTTTATGACAACGAGCGCAACTTTATGAGCTTGTTAGCACATCCGGATCCCATCTGAAATTTAGTCTTATAGATGTTTCTTCCTCGTGTCGTCGATTTATCACTCCAGCAGTTGTGATGGGATTGCTTCGATAAAGCATACCGTATAAAAACCATGTTCCGGGTGCTCTTTTTCGAACATCGATTCTATATCGTGCTCATCGTTTCCGTCGTGTATAATAACGGAACTAGTTCCCTTTCATGAATTTCCTGTAAAGTGGCATGATGTGAGTTGATTTGCACGCCCGTCAACTCTGTGCTCCAGTTTGGAGATGGTGAATCGTTCGTCACTCATTCAGTCACCCTCCCTCACTCACCTCGTTCGCAATTATATTCCAAACTCCCATAGTTGATGACGCGTCAGCAATGTTGCTTTGTGGTAATGTGGCCATGGGATCCCTAAATATTGGTGTGGTTGTATCGAATTAATTGTTGAAAACGAAAATAAAGCTGTGTTGGTGATATCTATATGAGCATCCTTCTCATGGGCCGTTTGAAGGTAGTTTTTTCGATTTCTTGTTCACAGCAATAATACCCGTGGCAAACTAAAAACGTTTAATTTATTGTGGTCCAGTAATAGCAGTGTGAAAAGGATATCATGATGTATAGGAGGGCTTCAAGAGATTAATGCGACAACGATAATAAAGGAAAATCAGCCTAGTGCAACTTTTGTGGGTTTTTATTTGTCCCTGATCTCTTCGAAAAACTTAGCCTTGGTTGTGTAAGACTGTAGGTCGAGTGAGCAATCCGCTTGTTTTGCAATTGATGAATCCAGACACGACATTACCTCCTTCTTTAATGATTCAAAGTTGGTGTTGCTTTGTCGCTCCTTCTGGTAGTCTAGAGAACACTTAAATGCTATGTGAATTGTGATATAAAGCACAATTCATGTATCTTTTTTTGTACGTCTTTCAAGTCATGTTCTCTTCTTTTTTTCATAACTACTAGTGTTTATTTGTAAGTGAATGTTTTATTGACAATTGCAGTATCTCTCTCATTCATTCACTCACAGTGGCTTGTGATATGACAGCTGACTTTGACTCGTTGAGGCATCCAGAGGCCATAGGACTCCATTATTGGGGTTCTGTGTTCCTTTTCGGGTTCTGCTTGATCACGTCATCGTCCTTTAGCATGACGTCGCTACACTTTTGCTCATTGGCACGACCATGGTCGAATTTCGCAACCGCGACATCTCCGCAACTCATTGACGTATTTTTTTCCGTCTTTATGTCTTAGGTGAAATTGTTTAAATTCATTCCACGGTATCAGCGAATGTTTAAAAGCATGAAAAAGGCCTCTGCGTCACAGCTATCTCTATTCTTGTGTTTCGATCTTTTTGTTAACCTTCATCTCGGGAATATGTCGACTAGATAGCAATGAGCCATATCTCAGACAGAGCCGGACGAAGTCGACAGACTTTGTTGCCCACGTGTTCCTTTTATCACTACACATCTCCATGGAATTTTAAGCCATTAGCACTTGCGAGCACTGATGTCATGTGAAAAGAGAGCAAGAAGGAGAATAAAATCTCCATTAACCATACGTATTTCATGTGCTTAGACCAGAAGATGTTTGAAAAAAGAGGTTTTCTTTAGAGTGTTAGCATCATATTTCGGAGCTCCGTTTTTCTCATTTATCCTGTCCTGTCTATTATACGCTGATATTCGAGACTTGTTTTCTGAAACAATATTTGTGCAGCGAACGAGGAAAACAGTATATTTCACCGTTCAGCGAGGGTTCGCTATAAACGATGTGTGAACGTTTTTTTTTGCAGTTTTCGCCTTATGTTTAGATTTGCTCCATTGCTATCTAAAATGTAGGGATTCATTTTTTGTTGGGTTCTCTTTTTCTCTTTGTTGGGTCTTCTAGTGTTCGTTTTCTTCTCGAACAACCAGGGACAAGGACGGGCGTTTAATTTGCTATTGTTCGTTGACGAGTGCGTTTGCTATGAGAATGTCTCTCACCTGAGGGTCAATGTTATATCAATTTTTGGGTGTAGTGGTAAAAGAACTACACTGAGCTATCCTAGTTATCGATTTGGAAATCTATGTTATACTAGTCAAAAGAGTTTGTAACCCATTTTTTTTTTATTAACTACGGGAATGCTTTCTGTTTTGATTTACCACCTTCTCTCTATACTTTGATTGAATAGCAACCGTTAATATAGGACACTGTTCTTGGGTTAATTAATTATTAATTATCATGTGGAAACATAAGCTCTGTGAAAAACTAAGTGTTTTGTGAACAATGTGATTCTTTAGCCTCTTGCACCTCAATGCTTATGCGATCAGAGGGTTAGGAATTCAATTAGCAGTTTCTAGTCACTTCGTTTATTTCGACCGTTACTTGTTAATGAGTCGTCTCTGCGTAGTGAGGTTCTGTTGAGCGAGGTCGTGATCTTGATTGGTTCTTCTCGTCAGTTAATGGTTGAACAGTGCGTGATTTGCGTCCATCACGCGATCGTCGAGCCCAACGACGTCCCTTAGCGATGTAGACTGACGTGCAGAATCGTCAGATATGCCAACACTGACGAATTCGACAATCCGTCGTTTAGCCTAGATGCAATCGCCTCCACGCTGTTCATATTCGGTTGATCCCCATTGGTCTATGCAGAGTAATCTTTCTGTAAAAAGAGTTTCTCCATCCTACAAACGTGTAGAAATCTTTATTGGCTGTTTTTTAAGCCGTTATAGAAATCACCTTTCGTTTGTTAACGAAGAGTTTCCTTAAATAAATTGTTCAGTCCTAAATCCTCTGCCTACCTACACTTTCTTGTCTGCGTATTTCTTATTGAGAAATGTTCTGCCATGAGTGGTACGAGGTTTTTTCAAAGATACGTCGTGATGATGGGCAATTTTATGCGGTACAAACACCATTATAGGACACAATGTTCGTCCTCGATCTAATTATGCAACTTCGTCGTCTTTTTCTGGACCCGCTCCATCTAAGACATCTTAAAAATTCATCTGTTGGGAGTTGAAACATATTTCGTCCAGTCTTTTGTGCTTTTATTGCAGTATTGTTTTAGAAAGCGTCATAACCATCGTTTATCATTCCCTTTAAAAGGATAAAGGATAAAGCTCTCGGCGTCGATCAATCGCCTGGAGATGCACCGTGCATTTGACTTCGTTAAACATCGATGGAGGTGATTGCATATTGGGCCTTTATAATGACTCGCGGTTGCCTACCTACCGATGTATCGAGGCTTCTTCACAGACAAGTTTGATACTAATTTACCGACCCCGAAGGGATGGAAAACTTGGTGGGCCATGGGCGCGGGGATCGGTTCTACGTGTGTTTGGCAGGGCTCGTCCGACCACTGCGCCACACGCGCCCTAATCATTTCCTACATCCCAGTTTCTTATAGTATGTGCCAAATTCGTATCGTATATCTATGACTTTTGCTAAGGAGATGGATATGATTTGGGTAGTAATTTTACGAGGTACCACCGAATGAGTCACAACTACAACTAAGTTCGCTATCAGTTCATAACCGCGAAAAGTACGGAGAAACGTTGTTAACTCGGTTGGAAGCATCCAATGTCATGCTGCTTTCTTACTGTCCTAAGTTTTCAGTGCTTCTAAATTAAATGAGTCACCTTCATTTCTAAACTTTGATCGTTCTTTGGACTTTTCCATGGATTAGCTTTTTGAATCTTCAGTATCACCTGTATCACCTGTAGTCCCGTTGATCGTCGAGTGACTCGAGCTGGCGCCAGTAAATCTTCCATTTTTCCCTGTCGCATGCAAGAGTATCCCAGTGGGTTCTGCTCGCTCTAGGGACTCGTTGAGCATCATATCTTTCTTCAAGACTAGATTTTAGCAGCCTCTCCGTACTCGTCCTACCCAACGCTGCGAAATTGGGGTCTCTTTCGGGGTCAGGGGAATGAGGCCCGCTTTTTTTTTACTGTTCAGCATTTTTGGTACCCACGTATAGCTTGCTGGGCTCTGAATGTGGGGCTGGATATACTCATGGGTAGCTTGCCAGGCTCTCCCAGAGTGGAACTGGAGCTTATTTGTTGGAGGCGACTCCTAACCGCTTCCCATATACTTCCTATCCACTTGATTGCAAGCTTTTGGCCGAATTGACTCGTAGAATACAATCCACGTAAGCAAGAACGCACCCACACAAGCATGCATGAATACGCCTAGCAAATACAGAAAGTATGTGCCAAATCAGCGCAACAGAAGCAGGGAGTCCATCCCCTGGATCCACCTGCATCCCAGAGAAGCAAAGGTCGCTTTTGGTCCGCGATCAACCCCCTACCCACCACCTGGGGACGCGCTACGTAGCGTTGCGACTAACAGGCTCGAGATCCCTCATATGAGGGAGATCCGTGGGGACCTTTTTGAACCTTCAGTAGGATAATGAATATGGTGATTTATTATATATAGAAATAGAGTGAGCGCGACTTTCATTTCTTCTGCGTGCTCTTAGGTTTATAAATTATCCAAGGATGATTTCGCAGATTATTGATGATTCAATTAGGATTTCATTTAGAGAATGCTTTTAGGACTGATGGTTGCATTTTTTTCTTGAAGCCAAACGGGTTAACGTTTGATGAATTCATCTATCGCTATGAGTGGCGTAAATACCTTAATGTCGTTCTCTTATTGATTAGATAGCTAACAAGCCTCAGCGATAACAAATGTCGCTTTGCTAATGCTTATGGACGTCGATTCGGTTGCATATCCCGTGCGATAGAAGTTTTCAGGAATAAATAACATACAGTTATTAAAAAGCTGGACGCTGAGAGTTCGATACGTTGTTCTTTTTTTCTTTAATTACCGGCCGCCTCTATCACCTATAAAATCATCGAACGAATGCAATGAACACCGATAAAGTTTCTACTCATCTATTCGCCCTACAGCGCACCATTGGTGACCGGCAGGCTTGCTTTCTTGAGTGACACCAACATCATCATAGTTTTACGTAGTAACTTAGCCGGCTTTCTTGCATGGGGATAATGGGGTCAATTTGTTAAAGTGGAATCCGCACCCATCACTCTGTCCACATTGGGGTGATTCCAGACTTTTGGCCATATGGTAGGTGACCATCTAGACACGCAAGCGCATAGGCACGCATATATGAACAAAGTGCGATTACGCGTATCGAAAGTCTATATGACGCAGCACATATAGAGTCTACCCTCACAGTCCACTTGCCTCCTAAGGCAAATAAATGGTTGCTTTTAGTCTATATTTAATCCTATGCCACCTAGAAGCGCGCTGCCTAACCTCATCATTTCTATGATAAGTGGATTTGTTTCTGCATTTGATTAATGAAGCGAAACCTTAGAGTTTTCGCCATCTGTGCCCAAGAACACAGATGGCCACAGTCATCGAGTCGGCCCACTTTGATCATTATCAAGCTGTGATAGCCGGCGAACGGTTAAGATCTTACCTTCCGGTAGACAAAGTGCAAAGTACACAAGACTAATGTTATGGTTCTTATATCTAATAAATTGCGACGTACATCTGAACTTGTTGCTCTTAAAAAGCATTTATATATTACCCTACCATCACATTTTTTTCGTCCATTTGCCTAAATAATTTTATGGCTTTTTTTTTTACAATGAATTGAATCAGCCATCTCAGCACATTTTCTATTCAACGGGTACGTTGCCGATTTGGTATGATTTTTTTCTGGAGTGTCGAGAAATCCGTGCCATTGCGTTCCTGGTCCGCCACTGGCGCTCGCCGTCTCATGAGGATTGGAAGGAGGCTTTCCACCTTGCGATTCCGATTCTTCCAAGGCGGCAGCCGTCCCTTTCTCTAGGTTTACTCTTAGTTCGGATTCCAAGCTGAAATATCGAACTTCTTAACTCAATTGGTCATTCTGGGTGATAACGTCTCTTTATATGCGGTATAACTGTACCGCCAAGTACATCCTATACCCAGGTGAGACAATAAACCACAGCTTTTTCCCTTCGTTTAGTCTTAATAACAATTCCAACTTGACTGTGCAATAGCTTAACTTTTATTTACTGCCTTTTTTTTCGTAGTTGGGTGCTACATGAAAATGCAACCACAAGGATGCTGAGATTTGAGCAAAACAGGTGTACTTCGAACCCGCGATTACCCTTCACATGGGCTCACCTGCCGTCCATCGCATCAACCGAGGCCCTTGCTTTCCGTCTCTTTCAATAATATTTTTACAAAAAGAATGGAAGAAGTAAAAAAACTGGATTTTTAGTAAGAACATGTCTGAGAGGAGAGCAAAAGAAGGGCCTGGATTGATATGGTCGGTGGCATATGAGCCATCGGCAGAAGGTAATCGCAGGTTCGAAGCGCAACTAAGACTTCGAGTTTTACTGATGTCTCCTCATCCTTATGATTGCATCTCACTTTGCAGTGTGAGAAATTTTACGTGCTTTCGTCCGCAATATGTTGCCACATTAGTAGTTCCATCCAACTCAAGCAGAGGAACCGTCGAAGTATTTACTCAATCTTTACCGTATTTCTAAGAGGATTTCTTCAAACAGGCAATAGCATCTCTAAAAATATCTGGACAAGAGGAATTTTTCCTAAACTAGGCTGTTTAGCTGCTCATACCTTCATTTCCCATGACATCAGTCGTAGACGGACGTCAGGTGGCAGCCCGCCAAGGGTTGTCAGAGATTGGGCGGGACGGCGGCAGGATGCTGCGGAAGACCGGGTCGTGACCACCGCTGTCGCTCTCCTCCCGTTTGTTGCTGCCATCCTTCGAAGAGACAGCGCTTTTCTTTTTGTGTTGTTTCTTCGAATAGTCATGCCGTATCTCGTTTGTAAGACTATCTCAACGTCCGTTAAGATCTTCGGAATGAATCTACGGTTTAACTCTGTTCATCCATCGTGTTCTTTCTTGATTTTTTCCCACATATACCAATAATTTCACTTCTTTCATTTCCTTGCTATACTTTTCCATTGAGGAATTACATTTCTTGGCTCTAATAGGATTATTCCTTTAAGTATTGCGCATTGATTGGATTCAAAGAGATACAAATGAATTCCGATTCGGGCTATATCCGAATCAATAACTTGTTTTTTTCCGTATCATGTTACCATGCCCTATGTTCACAGTGACTGTTTGCTCTGGCACAGCGGCGGTGATAATTAGGCCGTATTTTCTTCAACTATTTGGTAATAGCTTAATATTCACATAGTTTATGTGAAAAGAAGAACTCTGAACATTTGGCGATATGGTGGAAAATTGCTATTGGAATGGCGAACTGGCCGACGAGATGTGGTAGTCATTTAATATTGGAAAACATGGATATTAAAATGAATACATCTTAATCGGATGTCGAAGTCGAACCGAAGCACCTCACCACATACGAATGCTAGAAAATAGCCGCAAATGTTGTCAGTTCGTATTGAAGACCATGGAGGTATTGTGAGCTTTTTGCACCCAATATCCTGCCATCCATAAATCATCCGCGGCGGATTTCGTCATTGAGCACATCTGGTCAGAGATGGTCAGAAAAGTCAACTGCTTCCCAGTTTTCCTTTAAAAGCCGTGCTTTTTTGCGAAGAATCGAGGTGCTATCTATCATGAATGATGCTTTGCCATCATTCTAATAGATACAATCTCTACAGCGAAACAAATGTGCTCAATTTTATCAGCAGTGATTTTTTTCCTCCATTGTGCTCATTTGTAATGTTTGTTTTTTCCAACTCTTGGATACTTTTATGTGTAATGGTCAGCTGTTCGAACTCATAGATTGCGTAAATCCACTAGAAGGTTTTCATTAAGTTTGGGAGAGAGCATTTGTGCTGATCTGTTACGTTTTGTCTCTATTTCTAATGTTGTGCCAAATCTTAGCTAGCCAATCGTTCTATAATAGAATTTCCAGGGGTAAAGTGAGTGTTTGCTGGAAACAGTTGCTTTTTTGGTGAGACGAAAGATTACCCTGGGTGCACTCGAAGTGACCGATCGCTCATTCTGCTGTTCAGAAGATTCCTCTCTTCCTTCTCTACCACGACGAACAATACAATAAGGAAGTCTTATCTCTTCTCCAGTTCTTTTAGGAACTAACAGTGGAACAGAAATATTTTAGGAAGTTTCTCCTAGTCGCCATTCTTTTGCCTACTTTCTGCCATTATCGTCCCTTTCCTTCTTTCGAGTTATGAAGCAGAAAATGCGGCATTGTATTGTTTTGAAGAGGAAATTTTGCAAAATATGAATCCATATAGGAGAACAAATTGGGCTATTTTCATCATATATTTATCCTTCATGAACTTGCTTTTTCTCCTCGTGTCAGGAGATTCCAACAGTATTGGTTTTTCTGTTCAATATCTTTCTTAGTAGTGTTCTACACTTTACTACTTCACAGCTGTACCGCCATCATTGCTATACAATGATCGCTTGTCTAGTTGTCGTAAAATTGCTTTGAAGTGAACCGCTCAAATGTTAGAACCAATTGTCGCCTAAGCCAAATATACAGTTGTACGTTCGCAGCGCTAGTACTGATTGTTCTAAGCCTATTTTTAATGCTATATCACGACCGTTCCCTTAATACCATAACTTTTAAACTCATCCATCGATCAATAACAATTGAGATTGATCTGTTGTTTTTATTCATACATGACGAAAACGTTTTGTTCATGTCTTTTAACTTTTTATTTCGAAAGGTCACTCAGTGCTATCAATCAAGGTTCGCTTCTGTTACAGAACAAAGCCGCTTCACAGAAGTAGACGTTCTTCTACTGTTTTGCTCGTTATTAATGGATTTTCTTCAACAAACGTCAAACAAAAGTGCAAAATCGAGCGCTCTGATTTATGTAATAGTTAGCTGAACAATTTTTTTGGCGCCACAAAGACTTACGAAGACTTTGTGCAGAATTGTAACCTGACGGTCGGACATAAAAGTGGCTAAAAGGCAAGAAAAGTCAATTTTTATGTTTTCTAGAAGCAACGGAGACATGGAAACGTAGCTGGAAGTTTAACTGAATGTGGAAATTCATTGTTTGAAACTTCATTCAATGCTTCTGATAATACACTATTGTACAGTTGCGATGGTTCCACCCACATTCCATTTGGGATCCGCTTTTATTGGATGATCGCATGAAGAATGTTGCGGTGTTATCATTCCTCAGATGGTCATTTCGTTCTACGGTGTTTGTCGTCGGCATTCGTTAGAATGGAGAAGCTCGTTGCTGGTCATCTTCGAGATTTCTTTGCTAATGTGATTAGGACAAAATCGCTAGTCACGTAGGCTTCTTTTTTTTCTGTTGTTGAACAAGTAATACTAGGCATAAGTTGAGTGTATTCGTTAGTATCCTTACCGCAATACTACCAAGATTTTGTATAACAAAATTTTTAAATCATATCATTTCGACAGTTTAAGGATTCCGAACCTTACGATTTCAGACACTGGTTTTTTTTCCTTATGGGTCACCTTTAGTTTGCGTGACATTTCATTTTAATCTTCCGTTTAATGGAGAGAATATGATTCGCCAGAAGATTGCCTTCACTCATTAGTTTCTACTATGTACTTGAAACTTAAAAGGTTGTTGTTTTTAAAAATTCTTATTGACATTAACTGTAGGACTTCCACCGATCTAACAGATCCTCTATTCCTTTCAAACATTTTTCTTTAAAAAAAAAATAGACCCACTGAGAAACGATCCTGTGAACGAGTTCATTGCTTATTTGCTGAAAAGCACCAACGGTATGCCAGATACCAAGTATGATGTTGAGGTATCGATTCTGTTCTATTCTTAGGGTCAACAACAATGCGGCACCTGACTCAGATAAGTATTATGAGGCACCGAGGTGGCACTTTTAGGGTAAAAAAACTAGCTGAAAGAAATACAAAGGAAGGGTCTCAATGGCGTGGTGGGTAACACGTGTCCCCAGAAAGGGTAGCCGTGGGTTCAGATCTTGTCTGGGATCTGAGTTTTGCAAATATCTCACCATCATTGTGGGAGTGTTGTGAGGGTTGAACCATCAGTGAATATTTGCGGCACGTGGTCGATCTAACTCCTGGCAGGCCTTCTTTTCGTGGTAACGTTAACCCATGTCACCATTGTGCTCATAGAAGAGAAAGCGATCAAAGCGGGCAAGGTCAACTATATTAAGGGCTCATGTGGTCAGTATCATGTAGCTATCGATCAAACACGAATTTCTGTCTAGTTATTTGTCCTTTTTTTAGGAAATCAACAACTAAAGCTCCTTGCTTTGGTTTTTTGACTACTTCAAGGGAACGATCTGGTAAACATGACATTTTTCACATTAAGATCTCTCCACCATTCTCATAAACACTGTACGAACTGGTTCGCATTGGTAGTGATAACATTCTTCTGGGTAATGCTTCGACGTCATAACATAGTACTTTCCCATCTAAAGTACAGCTCGGATTCATTTTTTCATGCGGCTATGAAGTAATTGTGATAGTTCATGTCCTCGTTTCCATCACATTACAAATTCAAACGATACCCTATGTTCCCAGTATAAGAAGGGTCTAATTATGTGTCAGTGGACGGTTAATTCGACGACGGACCATTTTAATGTTGTCGGATGCACACGTGTATGTGTATGTGCTGGCGTCGGATGATGGCCCATCGTAGTCCGAGCTGCCCCACTTATAACCTCTATCCGTACCGTACGATGTTTTTGGTGCTTATGATGGTTGAGTGTTCTCTGTCTCATATGCCATAGAGATCTTTATGTTCATAAGAATCGCTTCACTTTTCTCGATATCATTCGTTAGATTGGACTATTTGAATGCCGTTCTTTCGTTTCCAGAGCTGCCTTTCCGTTTAAGTAGCATTGGCATGAGTTTTATGAGTAAAATGTGAAGCGAAAATGGTCGCAGACGACTGTTTTAAGTGGGGACTTGAATTTTTAGAACTCTATTTTAATCCTAATTAGGCACATATTATATTTACTACATAGTTGTTTCACTGCACTCTACTTGCCCTTCCATACCTATGGGATCTTTAAAGTGTTTCTCTCACCGCATTAAAGTGTCCGCTGAAATTCTGAGTAGTTTTTTGGTTGGAAAATTACCCGCAACGTTTGAGAGGATCTCCGAATTAAGGCTGATGAGATTGTCGGATTAGTTGATGCTATTTGTGAGGAGAAGATTGCTGTGAGATGCGTGTATGTGATTATTAATTGACGAATGTGCATAATGGGCAGTTAGAGGGAGCATAGTAGCAGAAATTTACGACTTCGTTCCCTGATGGATGTCCGTTCTTTCATCTCTTCCCGATCGTCTATCTCTCTATCTTTTCCTTACTTTTCTTGCATATGTTCTGTTGCCTTACAGCACCACTTTTATTCTCTCTTTTGTGCTGTTTTCCCTCCGCCTCTCATCGTCTACTTTCCCGTTCCTTCCGTTTCTTCTCACACGTATAGGACCACAACACAACTCTCAATGGTCCCACTTGTCGATGAGGATCTGTTTGTCATGCGGATAAGTGCATCCTATTTTCCGTCATTAGCACTTCATTAATTCAATGGATTCTTGTTGCTGCTTCCTAGAACGACATTGGCAAAGGCAATGAATATTAGGTAGTGTTTTATAGATGTAATTGAGATATTTGATGAGGATCGACTACTCTGAAATTGCCTCATTATGTTTGAAAAAAATCGGCTACGTTCCCATTTTCTTTGGGAGTTACAATCTAAATGTCGGTCGGCGAGCGATAATTTCTTTTGTTGTAGGCCATGTGTTGTTGACGGAGACCGGTGTGTTTCTTGTAAATTGGAAACTCAGCTAGCAAAACATGAGTGTTTTTTCTTATGGTTAATTACCACTTTTCTTATCGATGAAAGAAGTATTGATTCTATACAGTTGTGTGAGACGTATAAATACAGATGTTTATACTGCCTTTCTGCTTTCTTCAGCGTACGGTGGTGTTCTAGAGATTTCTTTGCTGCTCTTATCAAACTCCTTGCGGAATTTTCGAATAAAAATATTCCAGATGAAGACGACATGAAGCTCTTGGAGTATTTGAGTACAAATTCCTGCAGTACTTTAGTACTCTTTCACGTTACTATGGGTTTCATCCGTAATATTTCGGCCGGCGTGGATGAATTTCTTCATTGTGCTGACATCGTCTACGTTTCAGTGCTTTCTCAGCGATTGTCTGATTATCGCGTTTGATCTGTTTTTTCAGTCATTCCTCTTCTTTTTCATATCTCCTCCATCCCTTTCCCACTTCTAACATCCGTATCTTTTCTGTTTAATATGATCGCAATACCGTGATGCTTCCTACTGCGCCGTCGTCCCTCTTTCAACCTACTTTGAGGATCTCGTAAGGAATCACGCTCATCGTACCCTTTCTCATTGTGATGTTATGCTTGTCAATTCAGTGTTACATCTAGTGTCTTAGAGTCGGAAGTGCTCCATTATTGAAGTGGGATCCCTCACCGACTATTGTGTGAAGCTTGCTAATGACCATTGGGTGCATTAAGACAGGGTCGAATTGCTTTGTCTTTGATCAGCGACATTTTAGAATTTTAACTTTTATAGATTTGCTTTTTCCAATCTCTGCTGTTCCATGCCATGCAGAGCCGGGCGAAATGCTTGTTCTGCAGCTGATTTTATGCAGGCAACGCAAGGATTTTAGTTTCTTTGTATTGTTGACTTCCGATGTTCGATGTTGTGCTTCCTCATCTTCTTTGATCAAAACGCTGTTTTTTTAAAGGCGGTTAAATGCCCATTTATCTTATTAAGTGAAGGTCTGCCAGAAGAACTCAGAAACGTACAATGATTTAAGAAGAACTTTTGAGGTGCTATGACCCGTACGCATTGATGACCTCTTATGTGACGTACAGACTGGGCGTATTGTAATGGTAGCGAATAAATGTACATTACTGAGGATCGATCAATAACAAATACATTATATGCAAGTAGTAATTTGTAATAATGTTTATCCCCCTGTCCACTGATCAAGTGGTTGGAACGAAATTTCTCGTTTGTTCGATCACATTAACTTTAGTACTGAAGTAAAATTTGTGCTAAATTTCAGCTCGTTTCTTTAATCGTTCGTCGACGAGTCGCTTCGGACACTCTGCACGAATTCGACGTGGTCGTTCAGTTGATACGCCGTTTAGCAGAGTGACGCCGCTTCGAGCCACCGTCGGATCAGGTCCTCTTTTTTTCTGATATTTATCATTTTTTTCTTGGTAAAAGTGCTTCTTCGTCTTTAATCGAACCCGTTACTTTTGAATTAACAATTTTCCGGCTATCCATTTATAGAAAAAGGGCGTCCTCGTATGGAATCCTGTTCATTACTTCGTTGACGCGACTAATAGAAGTGCTTTTATCATTGCCTATTTGAATGAAGATAAACGTGTAGCGCGGATTTTACCTTCATATTCGTGTTTTGATTCCTTTATTGGGATTCTCATTCATTTTAACCTACTAGGAATGATTAGTCTTGAAGTTGTTGTTGAACTGACATGGCAGCCGTATACTAAACGGGTGTAGATGTTGTCCTCATTAAGGTTTTCAGCCAGCCCCACATATCCCTTACCTTTCAAAGATCTTTTTTTTATCCTTTTTCCTGGTTTTCAAAGAAAGACTTGATAAGAATCGCGTTAATCTACAAGATCAACTTTCTTTTCATTACATATTTGAGAGCAACCCTTTTCTGTTAGGTGGAGACACATCAATAAGCTATTCATTAACAAGCATATACTATCCTATTTTTACAGTGGGACTCGCCGTTGGACTCGTATAGACGAGCCAATTCGTCCTAAGTGCTACTTTTGGTAATTTTTGACATGCAGAGTTGAGCTTTTCTTGGAAATACCTGTCCAATATTTATGGTGGGGGGATCGTCGACTTGTTAAGAAAAGAACTGTGGAAGCTTTTGCCAAAAAATGATGAACTCAAATCAATCTATCCCATTGTGATGATTTTATTTACTGATGTGTTGGGTGTCACTAACAGATCGCGTCGTTTTTCAGGAACAATGCTGGGTCCTGGTCAGCCGGCGTTGCCTCCGATGCCACCGGAGGATCAGTTGACCACGATGTTTGATCAAGTATTAGTGAGTGTTGTTCATTCCTCCAATTTCTTTTGCGCTTGAAAGCGTTTTTGCTTACGTTCCTATATTTGTTCAAACACTTGCATGCTTAAATCACACCTCTTCACAAATTGCAAAGAATCATTGGAGCCTCAGCACAATTTTCATTTAACCAGTGATTCACTGGCTGAGTAAGGTTTTCATTTTCTGGACTGTTGAAAGCTGCTAGGGCTCCTCCAGGTCACCACCACTTCATGGCTAATGACTAAACTGTATCGCTATATTTACTTAGACTGTTTAGCTCACACGAGGTTATATAACCTTTATTCGGCCACCGTTAAAAAAACGGCCGAATAAAGGTTGTGTAACAACTCGTGTAAGCTAAACAATCGAAACAAGCATATTAATTATTCACACCGACGTTGAGTGAAAGTCGATTTAGTGAAGCATATTGTATTGTTTTGTTTACTTTTAGTGAGACTTCCTCATTGAGACCTTGAAGATCTCAATTTGGGAAACCCAGGTTTTCAGTTAGGCGTGCATTCAGTATCGCAGTTGAACACCTAGAAACAGTGCGTAGCTACGAATTGGCGATAAGCCATTGGTGGTAAACTCATACGCCCCAATTATGAAAATTTTAGAATATTGTAATGATTTCCTTATTCTTCCTTTTCTTTCTCATCGGAGACGATGAATGTCTTCGCATGTGGTACGTGCAGCAATAGCTATGCGGATTTCGGCGCTGGGCTGCAAGGTCTTCGTCACAGCTGCGCGTCTAAAATTGCTGTTTCTTTACTCCCACTAATAAAACACCATTCATAAAACGACGATGAGTGCCGAGATGAGTTTGCGAAGCAAGGAAAACGTCCGAGTACAGCAAACAAAAAAAACGCATCTTCGAATCGCGATGCGGTTACCGGTTTCTTCTCGTTGCAACATCTATGGCCGAGTCACATTTTCAATGTCTTTTTTCCGAGTGATAACAAAAATTTGCATATTAGTAGTAGTGCAGTTGAAATGTGGATATCAAATTTGCATTCTGAAAACCAACAGAACACGAAGGAAAGGCAAAAGGTCTACCCTCGGCTGTTTTTCGTCGTCGACATCGTCGGTTCTTTAGGGCTTTTGTTCGCGTGAAATGAGCCGCTTGGAGATGGCTTTCAATACGAGAATACTGACAATCCATAGAATTAATGTCCACTGACGATGCTAATCCCTACGAATTTATATGAATAGCCAGCCGATTGATGATTTATTTGACGCACCTGCGAAAAACACATGCTTGTCACGACAGGTGTTTTTGCCTATTTATGGGTTTACCAGATTCTTTTAAGGCACCGGAACTCTCAGGAATTCATATTTTAGTGGTGGCCTTTTAATAATTACTCATCTTATGTCTTAAATATTTTCACTATTTTCACCAAATGAACCAATACAAGCTAGTTAAGATGGCGACGACAAGGAAGTAACTCATCGAGAAAATAAGCGCATAGCTGAAAAGTTGGTAAAAAATTGTTTAGATATGCTAATTTTTTAAATGGTATTAAGTAAGTAGTTCATCGTCAGATGGTGTACAAGGCAATGCTAATGGATATCATAAAGATGTTGAGAGAATGATTACGGTAGTAGGAGATTGTGATTTGGTTACGGTAACCGTCGTTGCTAAGAAAAATGACGGAATATGACAGCGGAAGCGATTTTTAGGAAGCCAAAGAAGATTCCCGAAATGGTTTTTGAGAGATTCGATTCCATAGTTTGATAAATGAGCGAATAGAACAGCAGTTCCAACTCTCAGCTTTATGTAGTGCTTTTTAGAAACAAATGGATTTACCAGTGGATAAGATGCGAATATTGAAAGAGTATAATAACGAGAAGAAATGGAAAGTCGTTGTGGATAGCGTAAGTTTTATTTGTTAAACGAATTTCAAGAGAAGAAAGCTGGGTGTTTTCTATACAAACAGTGTTTGTGAGATCTATTCAATCTTTCCTTGATGAAAGTGAAAAATTACTAATTTATCTTTTGTTTTTCCTAAGTGTTTTTGCTTGATCTTAGATTGAAAATCGTTGTTTTGTTTCTTTTCTAGGTGTAAAGTTATGAACTGTTTAAGTTCTTGTTAATTGCTGTTATCAAATATTTATTAACAAACAAAGCTTTATGGAGAAATCTGAGTGCGATAACGATGAATTTTTCAACAGTACCATAATGGTTCTGAGATATTTGCAAAACTCCGGACCCAGGTGTCTGCGGTGGGGAACGAATGCGATATTACCCTTTCCGTGGGCTAACGCTTTTCACCACCACACCATGCGGCTCCTTCGTTTCGCTTGTCTCTCAGCTATTTTTCTATCTACTAGTCATCAGCAAGCACCTGTCAACATGGTTGATCTAGGGAGAGCAAGTCGGCATTGAGCTTAGTTAAGCTAAAGCTATAGTTCAAATCACAATGTACGCCTTTTATTTGCTGTCTACTGGAATTTTTTTCAGCAAGATATTACATAATAGCTCGTTCGTTCCCCGTCTCAGACACTTGCGGTTCGGAGTTTTGCAAATATCGCAGCACCATTATGGTTGTATTGCACATAATATCCTGCCGTAAAAAACGACCCGTCCTCAGTGGTTGTGCGGGCCCCAGCTTAACCGCCTTTTTTCGGAGTTTTGCTAGCCAACGTGTTTCCCTGGAGTCCTGGGATTGGTCTGGCCAAAATTCGCCGCAGTTCATCACCACCACAGGCAGTCGCATTCTTTGTGGATCAGAGGTAGATTTGCCACCATGCGAATAGTTTTATACCAGGACGGTGGTGGATCTTGGTATTAGTTTGCTCTTAGCTAGGCTTCGTGATGGAAATGCTGGACTCCTCAGTTTGGTATAGTCTGTGTGGGGTACGAATCCCCCGCTGTACATCGCAGTCCGACACCCAAGAACACCTCCCAGCTACGTTGAGGCGGTAAACCGTTAGGAGGAAAGTTGTAGTAGGTAGCAAATGAAAGACTGACTTCTTCAGTAGTTTTTATCATTTACACTTTAGCAAGGCATGAACGCACATGTGGATCCGGCCAACTATCTGACAAAACTATCTTATTTTCTTGATAAGAAAGCCCTGAAGAAGAACAAGAAAGTTCTTGGCGATGAGACTTCAACCGAAGTCTTAAAGCATATCGAAATATCATTGAGAACTAACAGTGTGGAGTAAGTTTTTACAAAGTTTTTATTTGTAGGTCTTTATAACTTCCAAAATAGAAATTCTTTTTCAGTTGGGTCATTCAGTTCTTAAATTTACCGAATAATGGACTACAAGTGCTTGTTGAATACATGAACCAGTTACTTTTGGAAGCATCATCGCAAACGTAAGTTCTTAGAAATACCAAACTAAGCTACAGAGGATGTTTTTTCATCAACAGAAGAAAAAATCTCGATTAAAAACGCATAGTGGGTAGTGATACACTTCATCAGAAAGCACTGCTCTAGTTCTAATTCCTCCCAACGCATTCCTGCAACCCACGTGCGCACGCCCTGGTTCGGCTTTCGCTAAGATTGCAAGTAACATCGACTCGACAATAAAGAAGATGAAATCCTCGGACAGCATGCGAGCTAACACGCGAGACGTTCGAAGATCTTTATGCACTATAATGGGAGGGAACGAATCGAGGTGAGAAGTGCCGGGATCGCAGTAGATGTGAGGCGGGTGATGGAATAATAATATTATCAGTAATAGTGATATTAAGTTCTATATCAATATTAGCAACTGGTTAAATCCTTGAATTTTGTGAGGTTTTATTCTGTTTTATTCGACTATGAATAGTCCAGTCATCATCACATCAATTATTTGTAAAATAATGATGGTAGTTTCGAAGCAGATGGAGAGAAGTTCCATTTTTCAGATGCGTAGAAGCTCCGACTGGTACAGGTGTTGATAGCACTGACCATGTCATTCCTTCAGGTTCGGTAACTACAATGTCTACGTCGGGATCGCTTTTTAGAAAAAGTCCGTTGTTTTGCCTCATCCTTGCGAAGTAATATTTTATTGTTAATTTATAGTTGTACAAGGATGACGTTTTTATCCCAAAGATTTTATGTATATGATGGTCACTTAAAATTCTTTTGAAAATTCTTAGTTGTTCATGTGAACTTAGAAGTGAGACTGAAAGATTAGTCTTTTTTTTTTGCTAAACTTTCAAACTAGTTTAATTATTTTTGTTGATCAAGAGTAGTGTGTTAATGTTAATGCAGTCTTAAACATCGTTGTAACGGTACTCGTGGTCACAGTTTATGTATTGTTGTTATTCAATAGAGTATGTATAGCGTTATGGGTGAGGTGGACTGCAAAACGCACGCGATCAGATGTTCCAACCCGCTTTCTCAAGTAACCTGTCCATCCTCTTTCCGACATCGGTATAATATTACCAGACCTCCCTGCGACGATAGCACCACTGACTTGATGGATCTGCAGGACCACGGGTCATTCAGTGTGTAGGCTGACATGTATTAAATCACTTCTACGTTGTTTACTGGAGTCGAATGAATGACACATGCTTGAAGGATTGATCAGCACTGAGCCCTTTATTCTGTATTAGTAAAACTTTCTTCGAAATTTAAACAACGTCAAAAATTTGCTTGAGAGCATCGCAATAGCTTATATTTGATTGTATTGGATGTGGATTTAATTTGTGAAATCGTAAGATCATCAAGTGAACTTAGGTCACTCCATCGGTGGACGAACTACCAAAGTGAGCAAAAATGTCGGTGAACTTGAAGATGACGTCCATGTTTGTATCATGTGCCTTAGAGCCATAATGAACAACAAGGTAAGCAAAATAGTACGACGATTAAACAATAATTACAATACTATCGTGAATTGCATGTGTTTTTGTTGGCTGAACAAATCGAATGAGCTGGTATCTGTTTAATTTTAGCGCGGCTTCGAACTGGTGTTTGCAGATTCGAGAGCGATTTATTGCATTGTACGAAGTATTCTTCATCAAAGCCTCAGGTACTCGTCATTTTTTGGCGCCTAATACTGTTTTTTCTTAATTACATTCAGTCTTCTCACCTTTACTTTAAATATAGGAAGCGTTTGTATTAATTCCTCCTGAGTTCTCGCTTTTACTTTGTCATTCGTTAGTTCCTGTAGTTGAAGGTCTTCATTCTTGTTGAATCTCTTAGGAAAATCTGCTGTTATCGTTTTTAAGCTGTTCTATTCCTAATAGAGTATAGTTTTGGAAACAACCTAGTAAGATTCAAATGGTGGTAATGAGGTTATTCCGTGATTTTAGTTTTCTGTTCTTTTAGGACGAAAACGTTAGTAATGCAAATGCTTTCATCGATTTGTATGGTTCAGGGGGGTCAGGAATTGGTCAGTGATGCTTTCGATCAGTTTAGACTGGTAAGCAGTTTCTATATTTTAGTGTTTTTTCTCTATTCTTTTTTATTTCTGTGAGAGTTGGAGTGCAAGAGATGACTAGCTTCTTTCGACAGTTTACTAACGTTCATCTGTGTTATTCAAATTTCTTCAACGTTGTTTCCATCATATCTTATGATGTCAGTGTCCCTCATGATACGATTGGGAGAAAAATATTTTCTCACGAGTTTTCAAATACGCCACAGTTCTGAGTTTTAAGCAGTTTTCAAATTATGAAACCTAAGAGTTCGTTTTTTGAAAGGTTGGTGAACAAGCTTAAGAGGCAATAACATAATATTTGTAAGAAGCCTTTCTTTCAGTTAGAAACATATCAAAAGTTATTTTCAGGATTATCGTGAAAGACATCGGTTCCAAACACTCATGTTTTTCATAAGAAATCCACCCGGTAGGTTTTGTTTCCGTTTTTGTTTTTCTAGATGGATACTGTTTCATCGCGCCAAATAAGTCTTACGCACTTAAATATTCGACGATGAAATAAATACTATCCGTATTTTTTCTTTTTACACTCTGCGACTGATTGCGTGCTCGTTTAGAATTCCACGTTGAGTTCTTATCATCTGCCATCCAATTTCTGGATATTTTCTCATCCGTGGAAGATCTCAACCAACGAGTTTATCTACAGTATGAAATGCATCAACTTGGTTTGGACAGCTATATTGATGTGAGCTTGGAGTTATTAGTTGTTTTTCAAACATATCTTCTCTTTATTTACCAAATGAATACTTTCCCTTACCTTAAGCCTTAACTGCGGTTGATAGAAATGACTCAAGAAGACCTAATTATTTTAAAAAAATTGTTGAAGGCAAGAAGATATCGTAAGCTAAGGTGATTTTTAAGTCAATCAGATTTAGTTTTTTGGTTAAATCTTGGTTAAGTTGTTGTTTTCGTGGAATTTAATATTAGAGAGCGTTTACTGTTAGACACTAGATGGATCGCGCTTTGAAGTTCTATCACTAAACGAATTACTGAAAAGTTTACTTCATCTAGGTGTGGTTTTTTAATAACTTATTTGGCATTGATTGATTATAACTTGAATTTGAACTTGAACTTGAACGGCCTGTCCTCACTAGTTGTGCGAGCCCCAGCACAATCACCATTTTTCGGAGATTTGCTTATTAAGCCATTGTGGTTCCCTGGAATCCCGAGGACAGCCTGGCCAAAGTCTGCCCCAGGTCGTCAGCACGATAGGCAGTTGCAGCCCTTGTGGATCAGAGGGAGATTTGCCACCATGCGACTTTGATACCAGGATGGTGGTGGATTCTGGTATTGGTTTACTCTTAGCAAGGCTTCCTAATAGAAACACCGGATTCCTCAGCTTGGGAGACCCTACCGGGTACCCCTGCTGTACATCAGGGTCCGGCACCCAGGAACACTTCCCAGCCACGATGAGGCGGTAAACCGTTGGGAGGATTTATTGTAAAGCATAATTTCCTTCTTTCGATTTGTGCTAGTACTTGGAAAAAAAGTGTAGCATTCTCTTTAGGAGATGGCTGATTGTAAATCAGATGAACTACAAGCGAGAATGACAGCTTATGTGAATGGCGAAATGGACGTGGCTGCTCTGGTAGAAGACTCGCACCATAAAGCACGTTTGCTGGAAGAGTGCGATCAGCTGAAAAGTCGTCTGTCACAGGTGAGAGCGTCTCGTAACTGAAGCGCCTCTTGGGACGTCGTCGAGCCATTTTGTTTTAGGCGAACGAAAGAGTTCAAGAAGTGGAGGCGAAGTGGATTACAGATAAAGCGGCTTTGGATCGAAGGTTACTTGATTTGGTCCGGGAACGTGATCGAATGCAGAAAGAACACGAAGCGCAGGAAGGAACGTGGAAGAAAACAATAAGTGAGTCATAAAGTCACAGAAAGGTCTTGTTGAGGGTTTCGTGCAAAACACATTGGAGATTTTGTAATTCAAATGCCATTATTAAACTGTTAAGTATTTTTCAATTTTAGTGATCAAAAAGTGGTTAGAGGTGTTTAGATGCGATTTTGAGTCTCTTATGAGATGCGTTCTTTTGGTAGTGGTACTGGACTATCATTATCGTTATTCCTCTCACATTGTTTAGCAGATAACGTTTCTTGCAAAGAACGCAGAAGTTAATCTTAAATTTGTATTTTTTTTCAAAAAATTTTAAACCAGCCATCGCTTCCCCTTTGTTATCTGTTTTCCTGCTCGTTTGGTCTTCGGAAGAATCTAGTGGATACTGAGGTCTTCATTTGTCTCTGACATACGTATGGTAATTAATCTATGAGGCTCTACTCTCTTTAGGGACGCGAAGAGTTATATTTTTCCTATAGCGACCAAGCAGCCTGAAAGTCCAATGATTTATGTAGCTGAGGACAACTCCTAAACTTTAAGAACCCTATCCATCCGCACCTAGTCGTCCTAGTAAACGATGCGGAATCGGAGACGACTTTGAGATCAGGGAATGAGACTTTTTCACAGCTCTTAGCAATTAATAGCCATGGAAAAAGTGTCGATCTCTGGCGTCTTCTCAGAGCTGAGATAAGGAGATCTATGAAGATTTTTGTTTGGAAAAGAAGGGGAAGTTTTCTTCTTTGAAGTTAATTTCGAAGAGGTAAACATCGGCTATTAGTTGAAATGCTACACATCAGACTTTAAACGTCACGAATACGAATGAACTGAAGAAAATGGAAACAATTAGACATTCAGCGTAGTGTAATGTAAAGGATTACTGCAAAATCACTTTTATCAATCGTAATCATGTGGTTGGATAAAAAATACGGTGCGTTTACAATATCTACTACAGAATTGTTACAATACGGTTTTGAAAAATGAAGATACAAAATACAAGAACAAAACAAGAGTGCAACCACTATGAGCCTGAGATATTTGCAAACCTGGGATCCCAGACCCGATTCGATCGCGTGGTTACCCTTTCCAGGGACTCACGTGTTACCCACTGCATCACTGAGGCCCTCGCATTGCCTTTATCTCAATTAGTTTTGTGCCATCCATAATTAGTACAGGGATACAAAGTACGATAATTGAAATATAATGCGAATACGATTAGTATATCGCTATGTCACTGCAATTTATCCTACAAGTTTTTTATGCATTGAGTAACTTCCACTTCTGACGAAGTTTAATGCATGGAACATCCCTATACGTAGGGTAATTTAGCGCTGATCTCTTTATTTATTCTTTATAAATCAATTCTGATGGCACAGGCAGAATGCAGAGGGCCAGTTGCTCCAACGCAGTCAATTTCGTGTCTAACACGGAATTCCTTGCCTAGGAGGAATTCATATGCCGCTAAACAGGAACACCTTTAAGTGAAAATTCCATTTTTTTATATCGAGGTAGCCGCAAATTCTCAACAAAGTATTCAAAAATGTATTCTTTCTATAGATGATGATTAGTATTATCCATCATTGATATCAAAATGGAAACGTCATGCAAAGAACGATGGTACATTGTTCATTTATCACAACTAAAATCGAGTTATTTATTTCACCTTGTTATAAGGCGATATTTTAAATTTTTTGTTGTTGTTTTTCGCTTCATCATTGTTATCCAGGTGAGAAAGATCGTCAAGCTCGAGAAAAACAAGCCAGACTTGAACAAAGGATACAAGAACTGGAAGCGATACAGAAAACCATGCAAGGTACAATTAGTAAAGCGAGCATTTCCTTCTCAACTACGTACAATGAAAAGTAGCCTCTTTTCTGGCTATGAAGGATCAATTCTTTGCTAGAAAAAACCGGAAAGGCGAAAAACGACCCACAATATACTGACGTGACATGGTTTATTCAATACTTTTTAGCCGGATTACAAGTACAGCAACAGGCCAAGTCTCCCCCTACTCCTCCTCCTCCGGCTCCAGGTCCTCATCGAGAGAATGGACCTCCGGCCACAGATCCTCATCGAGAGAATGGTCCTCCAGCCACAGATCCTCATCGAAAGAATGGGGTATCGACTACAATAGCAGCCCCATCTGCTGCAGGTTTGCTCGCTCCGGTTACTGCAGTGCCGCCGGCTCCACCACCACCACCACCTAGTTTATCCAGTAAGTTGAAAATACTGATTCAGTCTCTGGCTCTCCCTGAAAGCTACCAAATATGTATTGGATTCTTTCAGATGGTATAGAATCTGGTGGAGCACCGCCAGCTCCTCCACCTCCACCAGCTGGATTTACTAAAGTTTCTAGTGGACCACCACCTCCACCACCTCCTGGTTTAATGACTGGCAGTTTACCTGTCGCTAGTACTATAAGAAAAACATATCAGACAAGGTTCTTGATTCTAATTATTTCCTGCGTTAGTCGTGCTGTGTTCAGTATCAACGGTCTTCATCATATTTTCTCAAACTTCTCATGGCATCATACTAATCGTTATTTATCAGAGAAAATTCAAATGAGTGCAAATAAATTTAGGAACAAACTGCCTCAACTTAACTGGACCGCTATGAAACCAAACCAAGCGAAGAACACCGTGTTTGAAGATCTCAACGATGAGAAGATTATCGATGTAGGCATTAATTGAAATTGACTATTACTATGCTGCAAGTTCTTTTATTTCCTAACCATTTGGCGACGGTGCTGGTTTTTTCATAATTGACAATAGTTTCTCAGTTCGTGAATCACTTTAGGAGTTAAGAACTTTGTAGACATCGCATATATATTTTTTATTCTATATCCTTTCAAATTCAAATACGAGTAGAGTCAAGATTTCGGAAAAGTTGAAATTTTACAAATCTTAAAATTTCAAGATAACGGCAGCTGGCAACTTGAAATGCCTAGTGGGAAAACTCTGTCATGTCCTAGTAGACGAAATTTCGCTTGTTCATTTGCTTTCGTATTCGAAATGAGAGCCTTGGACGAAGAATGGAAGAAATGTGTGCCATGGAGTCCAGAGAATAAGAATTTCGTCTTAGAGAACCAAAAGAGCTTTTGTATTGAAGGCGAAGAACTGCAGATTTTAATAGTTCTCAGTAAATTCCAAGCAACCAGAAATGAACCCCAGAGAGGGATGCCTCGTTATGACACGTGATCCTAACATAGTATTTAAGATTGATATTTTAATGTAAGGGAAGCATATTATGCTTCCTTGTGAACTTTATGTGGTTGGTCTCCATATGACGTGCTCACTGGAAGACGCATAAAAAGCGGTGACTGTGAGAAGCTATTTTGTTTTCGATGCGATCGAAATCTTGGTTTAGTATTTCCCGTATTTGGTTATGGAGGTGTTTAGCCGTGTAGATTACAGTCAACTTGACCTTTAAAGGCTCAGAAGGAGGAGAAATCCGCTAAAACGTCGGCTGTTGTAAATAATTAATATGTAATAGCAACCTCAAGGAGCGGAAAGCACAATGGTAGTGATGCCAGTGCTTGTTCGATCACTCTTCGGGCTAACCGAGTTTGTCATCGCTGTGAGGTCGGGAAATTGATACCGGACTTATTCGGGAAAAATCCACTGTATTCGCAGCTTTGTACTCTTGTAACCACTGTAATCCCATTGGGAACGCTCTGGTCCGGCTATTTCAGGATGCCAGTGACAGTCAACTCGACCAGCATTGTGCAATATCCAAGATGAAGTGGAAATCCTGAAGCAGCAACCGAAATCACACATTAAGTTGGAAGAGCTTGGTGGATGAGGAAAGCGAGAGAATGAAGCGAATGTTGAGAAGCTCTGAGATCTACGCAGTAGTTGTGAAGACAGATCATGTAAAATAAGATATAAAAAAAATAACCTTGTATGTGCTAATGAAAAAAGTAGCAAGTTATTCATCAATGCTGAATTTCATAGGAAGTCGGTCTTGAGAATTAAGAGTTTTTATTGGAATTATTAAAATTCACTATGACCTGAGACATATTGAATCAAGATTGAATGCAGCTATTGTTTTTGTACAGTGTGACTCCTCTAGAGGTCAGGTCATCGAGTAGTGGTTTAACGTCTTCACAACAAAGTGGTTTTTCTTCGACCCAGTCTTTCCTTTACGTGTAGCCCATTTTAAGAGTCAATTTTGGCACATTTGTAGAATATGCTACCAGTTGTTTTGAAATATTCTTTTGGTTTACAATATATCTTTAGAAAATTGAAGGACTAATCAAAGTTCTAAAATTTTCAACACTAGTACGGTAACTATAAAGACAAGCGATGCATTGGAACTGCGTGTTCTGTTTGTCAAAATTTTGCTTTTGTCGCGTTGCTGCGAGAAATACCATTATTAGTGAAAAAGGCGAAACATAGAACAATGGTACTTGAATGTTGTTCCGACACACACATCGATCTCCGCGCCTGTGGCTCACCAAGCCTTGCATCCCTACTGTGTCGGTAAATTAGTACCGGACTTGCTTGGGAGGATAACAGCAATGACTCGATACACACACAGGTAGGCAGGCCACTGTGAGTCATCGTAAAGGCCGGGTATGCATTCAGTCACGTCCAGCGATGCTTAGTGAACTCGAATGCATGACGCGTCCCTTTGCGATTGATCAGCGCCGGGAGCCTTATCCTTTATCCTTTACTTTTTTCCTAGTTAATAATGTTCATTGTGAGCTAAAATATTTATGTTTGGAAGAAAAATATGCCAGGGCAAAAAGGTCCACTTAAGAGAGTTCGTGTAAAAGTTGTTTTTTTTTCCAGAAATTGGACTTCACTAAACTTGAAGAGATGTTCAAATTGACGCCGGCTTCTGGAGGTGTTATGACGGAGAACGGAAATCGGCTTGAAGTCAGTTCAACGGCTGGCAGCACTAATCAGATTAGCCCGGGATCGACCGCTAGCGGAACAACGAAGAAAAACACGCTGCTTGACCATAAGAGGTTACAGAACGTTGGTGAGTTGGGGGATAGACGTCACTTACAACAAGAACGCCATGTCTAATCACAGGTTTCTGCATAGGTTTTGTCACCTTATTTCAGTGGCCTTTTGGGTTTTTCATGATTTTGAAATAGCATTGCTTACAAGGGGCTGAAACGACTTCTATGTTAAGCCGTTTAATGTGTTTATAAAAGCGTAATATATTTGGGAACAGCGAAATCATCATCTCAGTGGATAAGCATCATCTGCGCTTTATTTACAGAAGACTGCATGGAATAAGCAGAGATGAAAAGCGTTAGAACTATGATGAGACAATGTTAACCTTTTTATTTACTGCCTATTACAATTTTTCACAGCAAGGTATTACGTGTGATACAAGCACAATGGCGCTGAGATATTTGCAAAACTCCGGACTGCAGGTGTCTGCAGTGGAGAACAAACGCGCTTATTACCCTTTCAGGCGGCTAACGCGTTCACCACTACGTTTAACTGCTTTCGTTGCCGATTTGGGCTCCCTAGATCAGTCCCGTTGGCGGGTGATTGCTGGTGGTGCTGGTCGATAGAACTAGCCGAGAGACAAGCGAAATGGAGGACCTGCATGGTGTGGTGATGAACGCATTATCCTATGGAAAGGGTAATAGCGCGTTCGTTCCCCACCGCAGACACCTGCGGTCCGGAGTTTTGCAAATATCTCAGCACCATTGTGCTTATAATGAAACAGTAGCATTATCCTTTTTGTTGTTTAGCTTCAAGTAAGTTTTTCTTCTGTAGCAACGTAACCATACGCAAAATCGCTGGTTCACTTCAACTTCGGGCCAACGAAACCTCCTATCGTTATCGTGCAGCTAGTGCTAGTATCGTATGGGAAAAGACTTTATAATTTGCAAGGTCTGATGTCTGCTTGGGGTGTGAAGATCTGCGGTCGGTCTAACGCAGTAATCTGAGGGTTCTAGAAAGAATACACTTATCCAGCATTCAACGGCCTTAATGAAAAATACCAAATCCCAAAGCAGCAGCTGAGCCCACACGTAAACCTGAAGAATACCTTCGGGGACGACGTATGTGAGAAAACGAATCGAATTAAGAAACTGCTGAGATCTACAAAGTATATGTTAACTGAGCGCCTCCAATTGGTTTTAGAACTAATCCTCGTAAATACTCTTGTGGAACCAAGAGTTTTTGCAACTGAAAAGTATGGAGATTGAACGCTCGTCCTCGAAATTTATTCAGTTCTTGAAATAGTTGACTAGATAAGCATCGTCTTCGATGAAGACGGCCCGGTTACTATTTACGATATGCATTTCGTGTTTCAATAGTAATGTCTATTTAAATATGCTGAAAAACTGACGGAAAATTTTGAACTAAAATTTAATTAAAATGTAATCTTAATTAAATATGTAGTTAAAGCTTAGAATTTTAATTTTAATGTTAGTATTTTAGATCTTTTATTGGTCTCTTGTTAGTCACTTGTTAATGCCGTAGGCAGCAGTTTATAATGTTATCAGCCTTTTGAACATGGAGGTAGAAAACGAATGACCGGTCAGATGTGGTAACACGGTATCGAGAACGGGTTGAACTTGGATAGCTGTATGACATAATGGGACGTCGACTTTTAGTAGCAGATACCTATCTCCACAAGCGTCTCTTCACATAAATATACGTCCAGTTTGACCCACGAGCGACCTTAATGGTAGGGTAAACCACAGAAGCGGTTAATAACCTTATTGCATTGACAAGTAACATCATGGTTTCAGTGTATTTCTACGATCTAATTCATTATTCCATGCTTTCCCTCTTTTTATTTCAGCAATTACTCGCCGTAAATTGGCTCTGGAACCACGTGCCATTATGACGGCTGTGCATCAAATGGATCTTGTCACACTACCGGCTGATAAGGTGGACATTCTGTCGCGAATCTTGCCCAGTGAAGAAGAGAGGAAGATGTACGCTGAGCGAGGTTGTGAAGAAGCTCTCAGTGATGAGGTGAGAATTAATCTTCCTCTTTGTAGCTCTGTACAATAACGTGTAGTTAGAAGAAATGAGGTGGTGGTGTAGATGATCTAACCAAACATGTTACGGTGTTTTTATGACTAATTTTTAAAACTTGTAGTTTGAAGCATGTGTTTGCCATAGACAGAATGTTTTTAACAAGTTGAAAGTCCTTAAGTATTTGAAACAGAATTATAAATTCTTTGTCGACACAAATCTGTTAGTAGAGTTGATGTCATTACTTACTTGACAATTGAACGGCCCATCCTCATCGGTTGTGCGGCCCCAGCATAATTACCATTTTTCGGAGATTTGCTAGTTAAGCTATTGTGGTTTTCTGGAATCCCGAGGTCAGCCTGGCCAAAGTCTGCCCCAGGTCTTCACCACCACGGGTAGTCGCAGCCGTTGTGGATCAGAGGGAGATTTGGCAGCATGAGACTTTGATACCAGAACGGTGGTGGATCCTGGTATTGGTTTACTCTTAGTTAGGTTTCATAATGGAAACGCCGGACTCCTCAACTTAGGAGACCCTGCCAGGGGATGAATCCCCCGGTGTACATTGCAATCCGGCACCCAGGAACACCTCTCAACCACAATTAGGCGGTAAACCGTTGGGAGGGTTGATGTCATTGGTGGCCCGGTTTATCTTCACACTTAATATTCCGTCAAAGTAGGTTGTTAGTTGTCGATTTGACTCACATGGTTTGGTCTGGAGTACGATGGTGTGCAAAATAGCACGTGTCACCACAAAGGTATGCGTCAACTAGAGAGTGTGATTCCCATAGATTCTTAGTGTGCTGTTTTTGAAATTTGAAATCAATATGGCTTTTGGGTAATGCTGGAAACAGAAGTTCGTCTGTGTTAGCAGCAAATACTACTAGCTAGAGAAAGATACGGGAAGGAAGTGAGGAAAATGGGAGAATGAAGAGATTTAGGATCGATTCATGGCGGCTTTATGCGAAATTGAACGTCTAGAACATAAACTGAGTGTGATGCGTGTCATGGCGGATTTCGATGAAAGCGTTGCATTGCTGGAACCGGTAAGTCTTAGTTAAAATGTTCTTTATTTTCTTCTGAACTAATTACCTGGCGTCATAGTGTTGATCTTTTTGGTTTTCTTCTTCTAAAGTTTTCTGTGCTATTCAAACTCTTCTTGTTAGTTTCATTTCCTTTGAAGCAATTCACGCACGTCACCGCTGCGTCGAAGTGTGCCCGTGAAGCGACATTGTTTCATCGTGTGCTTGAAGTGATACTTGCATTCGGTAACTATATGAACAGTGGTCGAAAAGGAAGCGCTTACGGGTTCCGATTATCCAGTCTGGATTCGGTTAGTTTTTCATACGATCTTTCCTTCTTTCTTTATGGAAATGGCGACAATCATAAGTTCAATTTTTCAGCTTGCCATTCTAAAATCACCGACTGATCGAGCGGTGACGCTTTTGCACATGGTTGTAGAGTCAATTGAACGCTCGTTCCCCGAATTGATGAAATTCGCCGAACAACTGAAATTCGTCGATAAAGCATCTGGCGGTGAGCACAGCAATTCTTTTTGATTGATGGAACGCACTTTATATTTCGTTTGTGGGTTAAATCTACATTGAACCCCATAGGACATTCGCGATCATTGAGTCATATGAAGTAGAAGTATTTCAATGAAGGATGTAGCTACTTCCATATACTTACTATTCTGAATGAGGGGGTGGATCTTCTGGAACTTGATCAAATCGTGCTGCTTGAGTTTGGTGATGATTTTGTCATGGAATTGGAACCACTCGTGGCTTTGGACAATCCGCGTTAGATAAAACGAGACGAGTTTAATTCATACACAACAATTAGTAATACTATACAACGACATATAACCTTTGTAACAAAAGCATGGCTTTATTTACGTGCTACCAAACAGTTACGGCGTTGAAGTAGAAATGAACTGGTTGGAAAAACATTCGTCATTAAGGATTTAGAAAAGAAATTTGTACTATCATAAAGAACGGGTGAAATAACCTCAGCAGTGCATAAATACTATTTTAAAACATTTTTGAAAAAGTTTCAGAAATTCTTTGTAAAAATTCACGATTTTTTAAACTTTGATCAAGAACTTAATGAGGTTCATAATTTTTCATCTAATCTCGTTTCGAAGAAGTTCTAAGTGGGACATCATGCTTTTGGTTGAAAATGAGATCTGAGAGATCTTATACTACGGCATTATTATCTGTGTCTTGAAATCGTCGTAAGCAAAGAAGGACTTCGGGGAATTTATAACCTAGCACATCGCTTGCATCGAGGTTTTCCGAGAATGTAATCGTGGTTCTGTCATGGAGTTATTTCAAGAAATGTCTTAGTGGTATCGTTAAGAACTTTTTACCCCAATAGATATAATGGATGTGTTTTCAGTACAGTGGGATAGTGTGATGTCCGATATGAAAGAACTAGAATCGGGTTTTGAAATGGCACGAAAAGAACGTTCACTGAAGGGAGAGAACAGCCCGAGGCCGCTCGTTGAGTTCCTGGACAATCATGATGAGAGGATGAAGCATTTACAAGAGCATGCGAAACTCGCTACGGTAAGCCGACATCGTCGAAAAATTCTTTTAGCGTAGGGTAAATTTGATAGACATTTTAGAATGTGCAAGCTTTTCTTCATGCTTTTATTCATTTGTTTTCCCGTCAATTATCGAATGACTCATATGGACATCACCGAAGTCTTCATTCGTCCCTGGCACTGGTTTGGGCAACCTAGTTTAATTTTTGCCATCGTCAGAGATCCAGGTGGATCAGAGGACCGTACGATGGCATAAATTCGTTGCAAACTAGGTATCCGGATAGAAATATTAGAACTAAAGAAATAACTAATGCTAAATTATTTATGGATTCTATCCAATGCCATTTGTTTTAACCGAACTAAAGTACTTTGATGGACACTTATTCTTTTCTGTTCAGAAAACCTACGAGGCTTGCATTGAGTTTTATGGTGAGTCGGCACGTACAACACCTCCCAATGATTTCTTCTCAAAACTAAGCAAGTTCATTGTGAATTTCAATCGCTGTAAGCAGGAGAACGATGCACGTGAAGCATTTGAAAAGGTTTGTGGTGTTGTATTGCTGTATATTGGAAATTGATCTTTACTTAATATTGTCCATACAATAAGTTATCCAATCGCTTTTGAAATAACCAAGTATTTTGGAGGACAAGTGGGAAGAATTTTCTGAAAATGCCGGAAAGCTGATGTTAGCAAGTGGTGACGATGCCACGTGCTACGAATTTCATTCACCAGTAGTCCTTATGTCACCTTATCTGCGGCCTACATGGTGTACCCGTGAGTGGTGGACATGGGATTATTGGCGGATCAAGCAATGTTCTACTTGCGTTGAGGTGCACGTTTCTAATATGCTAGGCTGATGTATTCCTTATGTGCGTGAGCAGGCCTTCTTGCATACTTGCATATGTCAATGTGCTGTTTTTTGTATGTGAATTCGTCGAAATTTCTGTAGACACGGAGAAACTGGTGAAATTTCTACGCTAGCGACTGAGTGGGTTATTACTTGTTGCCTGTCGGGATACAAAGTTCCTGATCAGTGAACCCCGTAAAATTACTGTTGTACAAAAATGGAAACGTGCATGACATCAACAACTGCTGACCAATATGTCTGCTCTCTGTCGTTTACAAACTTTTAATTCGTGTCAGCTTCCTGTTGGATTAACAGAATACTGGAAGAAGAACGGTCATGTGAACAACCTCTTTATTGCTGACGTAGTGCCTTTAAAATTAAGAAACGTTTGGTCGCCGACTTCAATAGAGAGAATCCTTGTAGCCAAGTGTTCACTGCAAGTGAAAGTCGGTCTTCATTCACCTCAAGTCAGAGACGTGGTCTCTTGTTGTTTAAAGATCAGAGACAATGCGGCGTACTACAAGGTGACGAAAATTAGCTGGGCGACACGTGTACACGTGGACACATTCTAGGAGATGTCAAGCACCAATAACAAGACAACGGTTGAATGGTGAAACCTCTTCACGAGGATATGAGACGAAGGCGTGATACTGTTCGAGCAGCTCGGGATACCAAACCACACTAGGGCTGCTGTGTCACGCAGTACGGATAATTCAAGACTCTGTTGGCGCCTACTCGAGCATGCGAAAGGATGACAAGTCAACATTCAAATGAACGTTGATGTTGATGGATTTTGATAATGGATTTTTTTTCCAAAATATGCTTCAAGTCATTTCTGTTTGTTATTGGTGCATATTACCGTCTCTCTTTGTCATTTAGAAAAACTATTAATGGGATAGTAGTAGTAGTGGTTATGGCAGTAGTAACAGTTGTTAATATTATTATTTCAGCGCCAACGCGACGAAGCCGAACGGCGATCGCGTGTGGCGACGAAGACGCAGCTGCACGACGGGATGATGCGGGAACTCGCGGAGCGGGTCGGAAACGGAAGCGCCGAGAAGCGGCAACGCGGAAAAATCGACAGTCAACAGATGGGACATGGCGACTTTGAAAAATTGATGAGTGGTAGGTTCTTTCTGTTCATCTGTTATTTTATGCTAGAAAATTTGGTTTACAACGACTTGTTGCATGAGTCTTCAGAATTCCACGTGTTGTTCATTGGAGCTGTGGTACAAGTGCTCGGTATTTTATACCAGTACTGTTAGACAACTGCTCAGTTTCCAATCTCAATAATGGAAATACATCACTTGAAATTAGGAATTAAATTCTTGGTGAAATCAGCACCGTTGAATGAATACCTATCGACATCCTAGGGTCGACTTTTACCTTATCAATCAATTTGTTGGTTGCAAATAAATTTCAGGCGTTATTTTAGGCCTCAAACAAACCTATGCGGTGTCATCGACACCTAGTGTGCCGACGCCGTCACGAAGGAAAGTGGGCTCGAGTCCGTCACCGGCCTCTCGAGTAGGCCCACCAGTTGCGGCGAAGACACGAGTGGTGGCCGTTGAACGAGACCGGAACTGAAAATCGGCGCGGATCCGTCCCTACTGACCAACAACTTTATTCATTTTCAGTTACTGAATTTTTTTTTTACTGCGACCATCTCTTCAGCTTTGTGCATTTTGCGTTTTCACTCTGGTTATAACTGAAATTGCCTAGGAAAACTTTGTTGAAATCGCCGATTGTCAACTGTTAGCTAGCTGATTCCAGTCCGTTTTCTCTTTATATCTGCCTGTCTACGGGTGACCTAGTGACTAAGGAAGCAGATGTACGTGTTGAAACAATTCTCCGCTTTCGATCGCCATTTAAAACGCTGCACGGTAGAGTATCCTTCCACTTCATTAACATAAGACCTAACGAAGAGTAGCCGATTCCGGTAATAAAATGACTACGTAGAATTGCTGATTTTCGGCAGATGTTGCATTTAACAAACTATTCCGCTAAACTTTAATTAAATTCCGTACTTGTTCTTATCTGTTTCGAATGAAATTTTTCGTCTTTGGCCAGCAAACTGCTGTGCCATTCACCAGTGATGTCCTTCCCCGTTGTGCTATTGATGTGTGAACAGTTTTCGATCGATATGCATTTGTTCAACATGCCAGTCAATGTGTCTCTGTTTCTCTTGTTCACACATCCTATACACTCTATATCCCTTTTAGTCTTGTCTTTTTCTAACCTAGTAAGGATATGATAGAATTCTCTTCTTGCATTTCCATTAATGTACTAGAATGTTTCAGATCTTAACTGTGTAAATAAGAAGTAACGTTTTCGTGTTGTTAAATAATTAACTAGCTGATTTTATAGATGGTACAAAATCAATTTGTGCATAACTAGTGTACAACACAAACTGCGATAATCAACGTATGTTTCAATTCTTGAGCTTACAGGAGCTTGATAAATTGGCTTTATTCGGCTAACGTTTCGACGTCTTTGTCTTCGACGCTGATCCGAGTCGGTGGTCCACAGTTCTTCGTCTTCTCTAAGGAAGAAGGTCAAAAACGACGTTATCGCCACTATTCATTTTTGGACCACTGGTGACCCACTCGAATACCAGCAACGATTGAGAAGGAGTGTACCATCTCCGATTCGTGGCTTCCGTCGACCATCATCAGACTGTGGATGCCGGTGCTCTCATTCTAAAGGTTTCCCTTGCGTGGGATTTTTCTTTCTCGACAAAGCTTTAAGTCTACCAAACTCGAAGGAACAAGAGACGAACAAAGACTTAAGTTTTGTCCTCTCTACGGGTCCTTAGCATATGCCTTAGATAGGTTAGAACCACATGAGTATCCGATGAGATCAAACGTGAGATTCCAAACTATGTCCACGGTGAGAACCTCTGTAAGACAACAGATTTTTAAAAAATTTTCAGCGACTAGGTTTTGCTGGAATAACATACCAGAACGATCTTTATCTGGTAATCAGCCTAGTTCGCTTAGACGATAAACTAAAAATTTAAATTGATACCATTTGTGTCCTGAACGATGACAAATCCCATTGGGCAACAAAGTAACACCACGGAAACGATTGGAAACTACTAGGATTCGATTAAACTATTCTATAATTAGTTGGGGTAAGTGGTATATATGGCCTATAGAGTGGGAGTCACTTGGATTCCTGGACGGTCCGTCTTCAGGAGTTGTGCGGACCCCAGCACATTTGCCATTCGTTCCTTTCGCAATCGTAGTCCATGGTGGTGGTTTTGCTCGAGCATGGTAGCGCGTGCTACTCTCATACCGTGATCTGTAAAACAACTGCAGCTGCGGGTACAGCTGATTAACTTTGTTTACGAACACGTCCACCCAACGTGTAGGTGCTCGTCCAAGGGAACGTTTGCACTCTGTTGGAGTCCACTCTACTGTTCTTTTCGTCCATCTGTCGTCTGTTCTTCTCATTTTGTGACCGGCCCATCTATGTTTAGCTATCGATGTATATTCTCCTGGATCTCGAAAATGTCACAGATTTCGTAGATCAGAGCTTCTCATTACAGCTACATATTGAGAGTGCCGGTTATGTTTCAGAAGACATCGTTCAAGCGCTCTATGACTAGCGCGAAACATTCTTGACGTGGTTGAAGTATCAACCCACGTCTCAGTAGCATAACGAAACGCTGGGAAAACCGTTGAATCGAAAAGGTGAACGTGGATTTTGGGGTCCTTCAGTTTGTCGATGGCTTCTTTGAGAGGCCCGAATCCCGCCCAAGCTGCACTTTTTCTTCTGTCTAATTCTTCCTTCATGTTGCTTTCCACGTTCAATGTTCGTCCAAGTTATACGTACGAGGTGGTCTCTGCAATCAGAGCCATCCAGTTCAATTTGTTCTCGTTTGCACCATGGGTGAACTAGGAGCTTCCTCCCATTTACGCCTAATCTGACCTTTTTCCCGCTTCGTCGAGCTCATTGATCATTGGCGCTGCTTCCCTGGTACTTCCTGAGAAGACAAAGTTGTCGTCGGTCAAGCGAAGGTTTGATGGGAATTTTCCATTAATACGTTTGCCTTTCTCACCCAATCGAGAGTGCCTTCATTATCTACTGCATTGCGGTATTAAGCAGCATTGGCGATATTGTGTCGCCCTGCCGAACTCCTTTCCCTATGGGTATTGTAAGAGGTCGATGGAAAAGCTGTATTTTCGCAGTGCAGTTCCGATAACAGTCGGACGGAGTCCTTATGTAGGATGGGTCCACTCCTTGGTCGAGAGCGCTGATAGGATTGCATTCGTTTCAACACTGTCAAACGCTTTTTCATAGTCGACAAAGGTTAGGGCTAGGGCAGGTGACATTCCTGACAAACTTCAATAACCTTGGACACAGTTTGGACGTAATCCATGAAGCAAAATCCTCGTCGAAATCCTGCTTGCTCCACTAGTCGTGCCTCATCCAATGTCCTTGATATGCACGAGAGGACAATATTTATGAAGGGCTTGTAGAGTACACACAACAACCATGTCGCAAAATAGTTACGAAGATCCCTTCGGTTACCTTTCTTCGACAGAATGACCGCACGCGACGTCCTCCACTGGCCTGGGATTTTTTCCTTTTGAAGGCAAGCTGTCATAAGGTTTGCGAAAAGTACATGTAAATTATGACTTCCAGCTCTAAGGAAGTCGGCAGTGATATTATCGGGTGCTGGAGCTGTGCCTCTTTTCCTGCTTTATATCGAAAGTCGAACCTCCGACAGAAGAATTCCAGGTGGTTTTTCTCCAGCGGAGATATTAGAGCGCAGGACGGGGATTGTGGAACGGAAAAGGTTGGTGTAGAACGTTTCCGCTATTGATTCCATATCATGGCGGGAAATTTTGATGACCCCATCTTCGTTTATCAGGGCTGACAGCGAAACATTATAATCACACAAGTCCCGACGGCATTTTTTTCAGACTGCTTCTTTTCTCTGCTGCTTCCAGTATTTTTTCTGCTTGTACCGTTGTAGATCTTCCTGCAAAGCTCTTTTGCAGCTGGTATTTATTACTAGCCATGTTAAACGTGTTGCAGTAGGATCAAGCTTGAGTTTCCTTCTCTTTTCGAGCAACCCCTTAGTAGTGATGGAGATGCGATCCGATCTTCTTGCTTGAGGAACTGAGGCGAATTCGGCACAGCTTTTCAGTCCCTTGATAAGCAGCTCGTAGTCTTCGGTCGGGTCTTCTTTAATCTGCCAGTCACGTGTGGACAGCACTTCGTTCAGAATGTTCTCGTCGTATACAGCTAGACTTTTTGATATTGGTTTTTGGATAAACGAGCATTCATGGAAGAGATGTGCAGCAGACAAGAATCCTGCAAGACGGCTTCCATTCTCATTTCTTTCACTTAATCCAGAATTTCCGATCCTGTATTCGATCTCGTTGGCCTTTCCTATTCTGGCGTTGAAGTCTAAGCAACAAATTTATGATATGCTTTATCATTGAGGATGACTTCCTCCAACTGATAGTATAAAGCATTTAATTCGTTCTCATCAGCTGCGTCGGTCGGTGAGTAGCAATTGAGGATTATGATCTTTTTATGGTGCGACAGTTGAAGACGAAGCACGGCCATGCGAGAGTAGAGGATCTCGTACGAGTCGGCGAGGTAGACGATGGATGTGTGGTCGACAAATCCTACACCGCTGACATTTCGTGACGGGACTTTTTCTCCACGGATCACAAGGGTCCCGTTGTTTAGTTGGCATATGTCGGTCTTCCTATTTTTTGTTTCTTGCAGTGCGATCGCGCGAAATTTCTTGCGATTTGGAAAGTAGGGCGCGAAGGTCGGCGTCTGTGGAGTGTTCTGGCATTATACGTGCAGAGTAAGAAATAATCACCATGGAGTATGGTGCGTGTGTTCGTCAGATACGGTTTTGGTGACGTCCTTCGTAACCGGAGATTTTGTAGCTTTTCGCCGGTTGTCACATCCTGACGTCATCCACAGGATCACCCAGGGCGCGTGCGACTGGCCTATTGCTGGCACTTTGATCCTCCACGTAGTCTTGACTTGATCTTTCAAGGACGTATCCAGGTCTTCACCACTACGTGGTTCCGAGGAAAGTACTTTTTGGCAGACAACATCCTTCGCTCGGTCTTCCTACTAGTTGATTCAGAGATGATGTTAAAACCGAGCTCATAAACGGAAGTAGGAATGGAAAAAATACCCTGCCGTTCAAGGAAGCCCAGCAGAAGGCGATTAAAAATTGTAATTGCAAAATACGTCCGCAATGGTGCTCAACGATATCGAGTAGAGGATGAAGCTGCCTTGGTACCTTTTGCAGCCTGCAGAAATTGGAAAAACTATGGTGGCTGCTCAAGAGGCGTGTGCCGCAGCGGTTGGGTCTGCGCCCATGGCCCACTATGCCTTCCATCCCTCCGGAATCGGCAAATTGGTACCAGACTTGTCTGGGAGAATAGCAGCACTGGGTGGATACATCGGTAGGCCACCGCGAGTTTATTGTAAAGGCCAGATATGCATTCAGTTACCTCCAAACGATGCTTAATCGAGTCGAATGCATGGCGCGTCCCTCAGGGATTGATCAACGCCGAGAGCTTTATCCTTTATCCATTATGGTGACCGTTTGTTCATGCAACCAAGATGCACTGCTGCAGAGCTTCCATTAAGGACTTAGCGACATCTATGAATATCAAATGCGATTTATTCGTACATGCGGGAACGAGAAGAAACATCACCTCAAACAACAGAAAAATAAACGATTGAGTCAATTTGTGTACATCTAAAAACCCCACTCTATGAAGAGTATCCCCTTAACAATACCATCACATTCGACGCTTGTTGATTGTCTCATAAGCTTACTACATTGCTCTTAAACTTCACTATGATTTCAAAACTTTCGCGATGCCATTGAGAATTTTGTAGTTAAGAATGAAAAGTGGTTGCCGAGCAGCAAAGTCACATATAAGTGTGGGAGAAACACAATTGTTAGATACCTCGCGCTATAATGCACACAAGTTCGCAGCTTCTACTACACACTAGGCCAACTAATCGAGCCGAGTAAAGGAAACGCTGGGAATCTCACAATATATGGTGCTATAATCATGGTAGGTCATGTCATGTAATGCAGAGCAGAAAGCAAACAAAAGTAGTCTACTTCACTTATTTAAAGTTGTAAAAAAAGCGTTAAAGTAAGATTGGTAGACTTTTGCCAAGGAGAGATTGACTTTGCAAGTTTGAGTCCTAATTGGAAGTTCTAAGCTATCCTGCTATAGTGAAATCTGGCCGTTCTTTGTAATAAAACGTTTTTTTTTCTCAGTATAAATATCCTAATACGAAGGAACTGAATAAGTAGGATTTCATCGAGGAGAATAGCAATGAGCAGAAATTCCCTGGACGTTGAGCTCTCTTCGGTTTCCTTCAAAGTCCGCATTTCCGAGGCAAAGCGGTGAATGCACCTCCACTTTGAATGCCACTCTATAATGGTACTTACGGCATGCGTGAAACAAAGTGAGATTTGTAACATACCAGTTACTAATTCACCTCTCTAAGTTTAAAAATGGGGCCTATTTTTCCAGTTTTTTGAAATTATTGATACAGTAATCAAATAAACCAAGGAATTTGATGACACGAGCAAAAATGTCACTACTCTTAACCCTTTTATTTACTGCCTTTTTCTTTTTAATGGCAGGGTATGTTGCGAAATATAACTCGCTAATGTTACTACTGTTATAATAATTATTATTGCTCTTATCATTAATGCTACTACTGCCATCACTTCTTCTTATTTCGACACTTCGACGGCTCGTCATCACTAATTGTGCGGGGCCCCAGCCTACTTTCCACTTCCTCGGAGTTCTGCTGGTTTAGCCATTGTGGTTCTCGGGAATCCTGACGTCACCCCAGCCAAACTCTGCCCCAGGTCGTCGTCACCGCCACAGGCAGTCACCACCCTTCTTGATCAGAAGGAGATTTGCCACCATGGGACTAGTTTGATACCAGGACGATGGTGGATCCTGGTATTGGCTTACTATTAGCCAGGCTTCCTAATGGAAATGCCGGACTCCCTCTCAGCTTGGAAGACCCTGTCGGTGGAAGAATCCACTGGTACACATAGCAGCCCTACACCCAGGAACACCTCCAGCCACGATGAGGCGGCAAATCGTTGGGAGAACTACTGTTATTACTGCTGTTATTTTTACTCATTACATTAATTATTATTGTCATTTTATTCATCATTCCCCTTGGTCTTGCTGCCTTACAAAAAAAGAGTTTCCCGGAAGTTGTGATTTTGCAGTTGGCAAATCGGTTGTGATTACGGTAATAATAAAGTTATAAGCCATAAAATGAGCAAAATTAGCAATAAAACAGGCATTTTTACGAATTAAAAACTAAGGAAAAAGAAGTGTGATCGGTTCGAGTTTCTCTTCTCTGTTTCATCGATGTCTAGCGACTTTCAGCTGCTCTGTATATGATGACAGCTGTCAGTGTGAGTTAGTTTACGATTGCTTCTCGTTCATTACGACGACGCCGGTCATGCGATAGCCCCAATAGAAAAAAAAAAACTCTGTTTCCCATGTAGCTCTGCTCCAGAACGCTGCACGACTTGTTACCGAGTGAATATGTTGCTCGTCGAGTTCGACAAATTCGACAGTTGGCGTTGAAGCTCTTCGCCATCATCGCACTCGTCACTTCGCACATCCTGGCGATCCCATCGGCTTCCACTTTTTTCACAGTAGATAAAAAATATTCGACCACCTTGACTCTCTTTACCGACGTCAATCAGAAATGTGTTTGACAACATTATGAAAGTGAAAAATCAATATTTTAAGGAAATGGCACGAAATTTGGTTTTAAGAGTGCTTTCGACAACTATTTTTTCTAGATTTGTTAGTAACTAGTCGATATATTGATAGAATAAGCCATTAGAGTGCATTTGTCATACAACGATAAAGTACTTATTCAAACATTTCGCGCTTTTAGACGATCCAACTGCCTATTGATGCCTATCGATTGCACACGCTGACCTACTGAGCGATATTGTAGCTAATCGATATCTATGGATTCTTACTGGGTGGGCGAGGGGAAAATGATTAAATGGTTCACCAGTAACCAAAAGCTGTGTGGCCTGCACATCTTAAATTTCAGGACAGGCTGTTCAATAGCACCTGACAAATCTCTTTTTGATTAGTGATAGGCGAAATTTTTTCGTTTGTAGTTATTCTTTATTTGTTTAAATCCTACGACTTCTAAGGATTCGACCTGCCCTCTGTTAGTTCTAAAAAAGAAGAATAGGATTTAAAGGTTCTCAGATCGGACAGTGATAACTGTCATCCACACTGATAATTTCTTTAGGAAATTTCTTTATTTAAAGATTCTTTCTCACTCAATGAATGAATGAGAAGGTGGAAATCAGCTGTGGCCCTTCCACTTGGCCTCCTTATCTATTTAGAGAAATAAAACATTTTTTTTCTAGTCCACCACTACTGTATGAATTTTTCTACACTTCATTTCGCTCAGCGCTGACCTTCTAGTGCTGTCCTTCTCGAATTTCTTCTTTATAAGATGATTTTCTTGCGTTCTCATCCTTTCATCATCCGGTTCTTTCCTTTGTTTCTCACCATCCTCTGATCCATAGCAATCATCTTATTATAACTATCGACTGCCAATCACTGCCATTCCGATCGGTCATCGAAACTTTTGATTCGTGAAACAATGTTATCAAGGAGAATATTAAACATCGCACTTATACTAACATAATCTATTCAATATTCGTGGTCTTTTTTGAACCACTTATTGACTTTCTGCCGTGTTGGGACTTCTTAGAACCACTTATTTCCAGCAAGAGGAATGCGTTCGATGTTGTTCTTGTTGCTCGTCACACTGACACATCACGTGCGAACCGAAGCGATCCCAAAGGGCCTAAGGGATAAGCTCAACAAAGCCACGAGTTTTTTGGTGACTCCGCTTTCCTTATTCCCTTCCTTTCAGGAAAAAAGTCATAATAGTTGGAAATGAGTCAGTTAATATCCAGTCGGAACCTCTTTTCTTGTCGAGATTCCTATAAAAGTCTAATAAGCTTTGTTTTTAAATGTCTTTTATCTCTATCTCTATCTTTATCTGCTTGCGTATTCCTACCAAAATGTGTTAGAAAACCTCATTAGACGATTTATACTTAGGATATATCTTTCTCGAAACTACTTTATTTGTCATGGAGAAAATAAAATGACTTATATCATTCAAAGGGTGCGTGTGGCGTAGTGGTTGGAGGCACCACTGCGATACACACGTGGAATCGATCCCTGCACCCATGGCTCACCAAGCCTTCCATCCCTCCGGAATCGGCAAATTGATGCCAGACTTGTCTGGGAGAATAGCAGCACTGGCTCGATACATCGGTAGGCCACCGCGAGTCATTGTAAAGGCCAGATGTGCATTTAATCACCTCCAGCGAAACTTAATGAAGTCGAATGCATGGCGCATCCCTCAGGGATTGATCAACGTCGAGAGCTTTACCTTTTATCCTTTTATATCATTCGACCATTAAAGGCATGTGTTCGAAAAAATCAGCTTTTTCACCAGGTTTCGATTCTTCTGACCATTTTTTTTAGATAAAAACGCTAGTAACAAATACCTAGAACTCCATGAAACCACATTTTGACATCCAATTCCCATAACGAGTTCTGACTCAGTGCACGAAAACTCGTCCCAAAATTAGGAAGACGCTGCTTCTTTTAAAGGTGATAGTCGAAAGATTGTATATTAAATGTGCCGTATACCTAAAAATAAACATATCGTTACCATTCGGGCCGCTTTTTCCGCCCTACCGTGACCTTAGAATGCATGGAAGGATAAAAAGTGGAAGTACGTCTTTTTTTATTAGTTATTTAATAAGGAAATAAATTTGTGGTGTTAAGAATTACAAAGGAGACATTTTGTCCCATTTTGGGTACACTTCTTTTAGCAGTTCAGTTCATTTGACGTAGACTTTGTGAAGATTTCGACTCTCTTCCAAATGCGTCGACTGAAATCGAATGAATGAAAGATACAGAATAATGTCGTACGAGTTAAAAAGCCAGTGGACAAAATGTCGCTAGACATTCATTCATTTGTTTATTCATTCATTTTACCATTTTCTTTTTCACTGATCATTTTTCGTTTTCTAGGAAATCGCGGAAAATGTCGAGATCCTCTATCATCCGCTCTTAACGAACAAACACATCCAGAAGGCTTACGTTACTGAAGGACGTGAGCGTTTTTATCTTCGTATGGAGGCCTTCTTTTCCGAGAACTCATTGCGGAAATGCCAACACGAAGTGCGGGAAATGTACGAGTTCACCGGAGTGACTCATCCATCTGACCTTCAGAGCCGCCATTAATCGTTTCTGTCTCTTGCTGCTCTGTCTTTCACGTCATCACGTAAACACTGCAGGGCTTGCACTTGGGAAGTGATCATGCTGGCCTGGAAGTTCTAATTATAGAATCATTAATTTTTTATTTATTTGTTTAATTTTATTTGATCTGTTTTCACGTTTGCTGTGCGGATCCCAGCACTATATCACATTATCACATGCGGATATCACATTCAATTCGTTTTCTCGCATCCATTGTCCCACGAAGAGCTTCGAACTTTTGCGTGTGGCTTCGGTTGCTGCTTGAGGATTTCCATTTCATTTTGAATGTCGTAGAATGCTGGTCGACCAATTCTCCCTGGAGTCCTGAGATAGCCGGGCTGGAGCATTCCCAATTGGATTGCAGAGGGTGATTTTTTTTCTCAGACAGGTCCGGTATTAATCTCCCGACCCCGATGGAATGAAGGGCTTGGTTGGTCTGGAGTGGAGTCGAACTAACACTATGCTTGTGTTGATGCACATCACTACCACTGCGCTATCAGCTCCCGATTAACGGCGCAGCACTATTTCCCGTTACTCTATCCGCAGGACTTTAATTCAATTTATTAAATCAATAATAGTGCAGAGAAAGTGGTTAAGGAGTAAACGGTGGACCTAAGACTTAAGAAGTTTGAAATTTCTTTTTATGCACTCTCAGTGCGTTCTCGTGAAAAAGAGTGTTTATCAGAAAACATTGTTCTTTTTGTCTTTCAAATGTTTAGCCAGTTATTTGAGAATGGACGAATTGAATTTCTAAATTGTGGAATTGCCATGGGATTACAATATTATTGTAGGAGGGTGTGGGAGCATAGTGGGTAGGGCTGCGGTGCACAGCACACTTTGTCTTCGGTTCCTTCATGCTAAGCAAAGACTCAATCCACTTTGCGGTCGGCAGATTGGTATCACACTTGTCTGGGAGAATACCAGCACTAACTTCATCGATCTGTAGGCCACCGCAAGTCATTGTGTAGGTCAAGCATGCACTCAACCATCTTCACGGTGCTACAAACACAGCCAATACATAGCGCATCCCTGATATAGGACTCAAGACCGAATGCTTTATCCTTTATCCTTTATCCTCTATTACTGTACAGAAAAATCTGATAGGGGTGACACGCTTGTGTGATCCGGTAAGCGTTCAACTGATTAAATCACGACCGCAATTCCGATAGATCCCTGCTACCCTAAAGTATATAGCGATACAGTTAAGCAGTTACTATTAGTTAAGGGCATTCCCAGTCACGACACTTACTAAAGGTGATTTCGGTTATTGCATGCCAACATCTCTGGCCTAACTTTATCCTTATGAATTCTCTTAAACATTTGAAAATCCGTGAACTTCAGTGCGAAACTTTCTTAATCCTGTGTAAAAACTCTTATTTCGAAATGTTGGTGCAGTGTCTACGACGATTTGAAGAATCAGAAGCAATGTAAGAGGTAGTAAAAATGCCAAGCCACCTTCTATAGCCACCAAGCACTTCTGCCGCTTCTGATTCCTCGAGCTTATTTGAAGTTTCTCTCTAATCAGTTTCTTGGTGTTTTAGTATCATAAGAATACCCAAATTCACTAGAAAATATAGTAAAATAGAATATGGAGCGATTTAACGCAGTTAATTATTTAGCTCATCAACCGATAAGGATCAAAGCGGCGAATGTCCTCAGAAGCTCTTCGTCGCGGCTTCAAACTATGGCGGCTCAGGTGTCCACCACCGATAAAAATGCTATGGACTGTAGGTTTTTAGCTTTCATCTTTTCCGTATCGCAACTTCAAGACAGTGACCACGATGGTTTTGGCTAATGAACTATAGTTTCGTGCGAATTTTAATATTCATTGTAATATATTAACTGCACATGTAGCGAATGGTTAGTGTTGCCCGGCAAGAGACACGTGATCTTGGTTCGAAATCTCTTCTGGATGCGATCCTCCATCCGTCTGAATTGGAGAGAACTTGTGTCCAACTAGTCATCGTGTAGGCCAAATATGACTGAATCACATCTACGACGCCTAACGGAGTCATTCCCTCCCAGCGGTTTACCACCTTATCGTGGCTGGGGGGTGTTCCTGGGTGTCGGTCTGCGATGTACGGCAGGGGATTCATTCCCTCGCAGGGTCTCCCAAGCTGAGAAGGAGTCCGGCGTTTCCATCAGGAAGCCTAGCTAAGAGTTAACCAATACCAGGATCCAACACCGTCCTGGTATCAAAGTCGCATGGTGGTAAATCTCCCTCTAATCCACACGGGTTGCGACTGCCTGTGCTGATGAAGACCTGGAGCAGACTTTAGCCAGGCTGACCTCGGGATTCCAGAGAATCACAATGGCTTAACCAGGAAATCTCCGAAAAATGGTGATTATGCTGGGGTCCGCACAACCAGTGAGGACGGACCGTTTAAGTATCAAGTATCAAGTAATGGAGTCATTCATGTTCTCACGGAGCGTCAACGGAAGAAAGACACTCTTAACCGGAAAAGTAATTACTCCTCAGAAATATTCTGCATAATAATTCCCATGAGCTCTTATCTTGCATTACTACAACACACCAGTTGACCCAGAAAACTGGACGTATTATTGTGTTAAGGGTCGTTTTGGAAAGACGCGAGCACTACAGGAAAGTGTCCACGAATTTTTGTAGGAAGAAAAGTCTTTTCGACTACTAGTGACAATTCGGCCATTGACTAATCCGTTATTATCACTGTTGTCAGAAAAGTGATTCGTAAACCCTAAAAGTTATCTAGGAAATTGGTGAACTTCACAGCAATTGATCGACGTTAGTAATTTTCAGCAACTGACATTTTATTCAGCTTTCGTATTGTGGAGTCTTCTCTTCCATCCTTCTTTTTCTCCCTGACTCTCCTTCTTTCTTCTTCCCTTCTTCTTTACTACCTTTTCTTTCTTTTTCGAATTCTTGGTTCTCCTTCTTACTTCATCCTCTCACTCATTCTTCCGTTTTCACTTTGTTTTTCTCTTCTCTTTTTTGTGTGCTTATTTCTTTTCTTTTTCCCTTCTCTCCCTTGCTTCCCACCTATTCGTTCAATTCTTTGATTTTTCGTCTTTTTCGTTCTGTCAGTTCATTTAGCAATCGATTGGAAGAAAACCAAAATGTTCCGCAAAATTACTGGCTTGTTACACAATGGAAGAATCACTTCTCGATTTATGATAGAAAAGAATTGACGAGTATTTGATTTATAGAATGGGTGTTTTAGTTAGTAATTAGTCTAGTAGTCAGTCTTGTACACTCTTCTCAACTTAATAAACATGTGTACTTCAGACTTTAGACATCCTGCGTTTCCTGCGACTTCCTTAATACCGTATCCAGTCGTACCGCAACCAGCTATTTCTTTGAAATCCTAGGTTTTCCAGCTCTGTTTTAGCGTGTTCCGTTGAGTAGTGTAGGTTGTTCAGTTCTTTCTCTGAGGGATTCACTTCATGTTCTAATCTATGCGACGGATTCCAATTACAGTATTCACCAAACAGGTTTTAGTAGATACTGAAGAAAAGCAGTCCGGCTAGAAGATAAAAAGAAGGACTGTAGGACTTCCTGTTGAAATTTTAGTGCATACCGCTGAGCACTTGAGTCTGTTCGGCTCGATCAAACAGGGCAACGACACCTGCCAGCTGCAATCGGTGTGCGTTCCGATTCCATTTGACAATGGCGATCCTCAAGTGGTTATCTATCCGAAATGTTATGAGGTCGGGTTTCATGTTCTTTTCTACTTGTTTTAATCGCTACTAACTAGTTTCCTTTGAGTATTTTATAAATGTTGTCGAAAATGCTTCTACGAAAGTTCGAAACTATTGAGGAAGGAAAGTTTCTCAGATTTTTCCATATTTCTTCATCTTCCCTGATACTGTTTTCTTTTTAGAGATAGGGCAAATGTTATTGTAGTGATGATGATGGGTCTTTATCACTATTCGAATGGAAATCACTAAACTCCTTAGGATCACTGGAAAGTATTGAAGTCTGGCTAGAAATTCTGCTTGTTCTCGTTTTCACCAATATTTTTTGAAATGTTATCAATTTTTATTTACTGCCTACTATTTCTTTAAATGGCAGAGTGTTCTGTGAAATATAACCATAATGATGCTGAGATATTTGCAAAACTCTCGGCTGCCGGTGTCTGCTGTGGGGACCGAACACTCTGTTATCCTTTCCAGAGGCTAACGTGTTCACCACCATACCATGCTAGTTCTTCGCTTCGCCCTTCTCTGAGCCGTGTTATTGACCTATAGGTGCTATCAGCAATCATCCGTCAACGGGATTCATCTGATTTGATCTTTTGAAATGTTTTTATTATAATTTCTTCAATGAACGTAAATATCAAATCCTACAGAAACAGAAGATATTTTCGCAGCTGTACATCAATGATTCGTTAAATCTTGGAATTTTTTCTGATTGTTTGGAAATTAATAAGACTTCTCTTAGGTGATGCAATGTGTTGGAAGTTGTTGTGATTCATTCGAACGATGTCATCCACATAGCGTGAGAATCCTGGAAAAGCCGGTGGGTTAGCTACAGTCTTTCTCGAATTTTGTATGGTAGCCCAGTAGGACTACTCTTAGCTTTTCTCCAGTCGCTTTGTGGATTGGAAAGCTCGTACGGCCGAAGTTTTTTTTCAAAATTATCCAGTATGGCAGATGGCCTTCTATGTACGTCCTCTCTGGATTCGACAAGCTATCGACTGTATATAAAAGCTACAGCAAATAAACCTTCTTGTAGCAGAACAAATAATGGGAAAGAGTACGCATTGGGGTGGACGCATACGGCCTGTTGTGCCCACCCACGCATGTTGTTATTTTTATGTTGAAACAAGCTATTCATTCTTATTCTCAAGTTTTTTCCGTGAGTGACTCCAAATATATTCGGTAATCCAATCTCAATATACTAAAGCCAGGTATAAAAAAATCCGTTAAGAACGTAATCACCTATAAAACGAGAAAGGAAGGCAACTCTATATGAGTTTTCTTCACCGTTTTTTAATCGAAATATTCTTGTGGTTTTTTAGATCGCAAGAGGCAATAGTCAAACGAAAATGAACAACTGTGATCACTAACCAGTGAGCTCTAACTCTATTCGTTTTTCCCTGGCATTAACACTGATACCCCACCGTGGCTAGGAGGTGTTCCTGAGTGCCAACTACGATGTAGAGCTGGGGATTCATCCTCGCAACAGGGTCTCCCAAGCCGAAAAGGAGTCTGATGTGTCGGTCCCGAACCCCAGCTAAGAGTAAACCAATACCAGTAATGACCACCTTCCTGGTGTCAAACTAGTCTCATAGTGGCATATCTGCATCTGATCGACAAGGGCAGCACTGCTTGGAGTGGTGACAACCTAGGAAAGACTTCGACTAAGCTGACATCTGAGCTCCATGGAACGACAATAGCTAAACCGGCGAAATTCCCACATCAGGACGCCGGACACTGGGTGCTCCCGTCTACACCGCCCAACGGTGAGACGACCGGCGAGAAGCGATCCAATCTCGGGTCGCAGGACATTACCAGAAATGGACAAAACAAGCACGCCCACGATACGCCATGGAGGCTGTTTCTTGATCTGCACCCATAGCACCATAACAGTCCACTCATAAGCAAAACTTCACGCTCGTGTTGATGGTGCTGATCGCAACAAATACCATATGATCGGTCTACAAGAGACGAAAAGCAAGATTGCCGACGTACATCAGTTAGATGACGCAATCCTTCTTGGTCATGAGGGGGAATTTCCTTCAAGAAATGTCGGAGGATTTGGCTTTGCCCACATCATCTATTTCCCATCAAATCAGCTCATGCAACATCCTATCACAAGGCTTAGTCTTTCTTCGTCTGCAACTTGCACGTCGGAAGAAAGCCAGTTCATTAGCTGTTAGTCGCCAACTTGCATTGCGGATGAGAGCAAACTGGACGCGTTTTACAACTAACTGTCTGGAGTAGTCCGCAACGAAAACATCTACGAATTCGTTGATGGAAACCTCACTGCCCTAGATTAGAAATGACCAACAAGAATGAATATAGGATAAGGAAATTCGGAATAGTAGAACGAAATGGGAATTGACCTACCAACGGTTTACCGCCTCATCATGGCTGGGAGGTGTTCTTGAATGTCGGGCTGCGATGTACAGCGGGGGATTCGTTCCCCCGGCAGGGTCTCCCAAGCTGAGAAGGAGTCCAGCGTTTTTATCAGGAAACCTAGCTAAGACTAAACCAATATCAGGATCCACCACCGTCCTGGTATCAAAGTCGCATGGTGGCAAATCTTTCTCTGATCCACAAGGGATGCCTGTCATGATGACAACCTGGGGCAGACTTTGGCCATTCTTTCCTTGGGATTCCAGGGAGCCACGATGGCTTAACCAGCAAATCTCCGAAAAATGGTGATTATGCTGGGGCCCGCACAACTAGTGAGGACGGTCCGTTCAAGTATCAGGTAAGTAAGTAATGGGAATTGAAAACGTCTTGTAGAACTCGTGTCCACAGCACATTTTTTCTATGGGAATTCATTTTTTGAGAAGATAGAAAATCGCCGATGGACACGGGAGTCTTCTAACGGCACGACTCATGCGGATATCGACCATAATATTACAAACAGACAATTGTACCTCTGTTGATGCCACAGTACTACCTGTATTCTGAACAGGATCTTATCGCTGCCTTCTGTGCGCGAAGACTGGATTCAGCCATAGTGTGGCAAAGAACTGTCATTGTTCAAGAAAAAGCAAAACAAGTCGTGTACAGCGAGGGTATTTTCAACAATAACCTGTTTTCATATGACTGCCAGATGGAGGAACACCCGACCAAGGACTACAAGCTTTTTGTCTAAGGACTTAAAACTCGTTGCAAACTGGCCTCATTTCCTCAAAGAAGAAGTTCAGACCATCCATTCCATTACCACTAAGGAGTTGCTGAAAGGGGAATGCCACTGAACCTTGATTCTACTGCAATAGACTTAACATGGCTGATTATAAGTGCTAGCTGTAGAAGATCTTTGTAGAATTTACATCGTTGTAGGCAGAAAAAGTTATTGGAAGCGGCACAAAGACAATCCAGTCTGAAGAAGTGCCGTGGAGTATCTGCGACGATAATGTTCCACCATCCGAGTTGACGAGAATCTAATTCATGAAGGACCTATGGTGCGAAGGAGAACAAATCGCACTGAGTGCCTCTCTGATTACAAAGACCAACTCGTACGTGTACTTTGGACGTTCAACAGGCATGGAGAACGAAATGGAAGAGGAATTATACAGAAGAAGGACAGCAGCAAGGGCCGCATTCGTAGCACTCAAATAAGCTACCGTCCAACTTAGCGACACAAAAATCCGCACAGAGACGTAGTATCTCCCCTGAAGCTTAGTCGGCACTCACAACGTTTAATCAGAATGCGCAACTCAGATGCTCCAGACTTATCCCATCTTCGGAATCCAGGAGAACATACATCAGTAGCAAAACACAGATAGGCCGGTCACGTAATAGGAAGAACAAATGACAGATGGACGAAAAGAACAGTGGAGTGGACTCCGAGAGAATGCATGCGTCGCCTTAGAGGAGCAACGAAATGATGGGTGGACGTGTTCATGGCTAACGTCAGCCATTCTGCACTCGCATATGGGAACAATTTTGGTAACACGAATTACCCTCGTGGACGTCACCATGTTCGAATCAAACCACCACTATGAACGATGATTGCGCAAAAGAGAAACGAATGGAAACTAGGTTGTGGCGCGCACCACTAAGGCCCAGTATTTAAGTAAGTAGGTACTAGCATTGATGGGTTTCCAGGTTTAAAGCGTAAAACACTTAATCCAAGGACACCATAACTAAGCGTTGGCTTATTTGTGATCGCTCCAAAATTTGACAACTGTTGAGATGGGGTGCATTTTTCGTTGTGTAAATGCGAAGAAGAAACCAAGAAAAAAAAGGAACTTGCTCATAGCTTAGCTTTGTAGAGTGAAAGGAAGCATATGATGATATCACTTTCATTGATTTGCAATACTCATTGTGGTAAGATAAGCTTTATGTGAAAATTGAGCTAAAAATCGTTAGAGACTCCATATTCTCAAGTGTTTTTGAAATCCCACATCCGTATAGTATTCTCAGTCTCTATGTGTGACCATGTCCAGCTGCATCCATGTGTCGTGTCTCGGTAACCAGATACGTCCTTCCCAATGATTCTCCCTTCTGAAATCCGTCGCGCAGTGGTGAAGAACCCAAGAGTACCCGGTCGAAAAATAACCTTGAACATCTTGAAAATCTACTACCATTCACCACTAGACGGACTAGCCTTTCCATACACTACCTATCAGAACACAAGGTTTCAAATCAGTAGGAAGCCAGCATTGTCGTGCTGTTGCACAAGAAGGAAGACCTACGCTGTTGTTTACAAGTTTCCGCAAGACACTGGGCGACAGAGACCCATGCAAACAAGCGGGATTTTGAAAGCGGTTAGATACGGTGGGTCATCCTTTCTCAGCATACAGAGATCATTGATGTTGTATTAAAGCATAACTTCTAGCGTTTCATCATTGCACAACGGAATTTTCATCGGAATTCAACACGGTGGCACTACTTTCACAAAACTGTAAATAACCACAAGTCCTACAACCGAGTGAGTGAATGGTAAATACACCGCCTTCACTTCACTGATGTCAGTATGCTTCAGACACCAGCAGGAAGAGCAAATATTAGCTGATTTCGACAGCTGTTGTTAAAAAGTGGCCTTTGGTGAAGTTCAAGAAAACGATATTGGAAGAAATGGTTTCGTTTTTGACGCCCCATTCGCCCTCAATGGAACAACTATCCCGGAAGGTTTTATCCTTGTGCACCACAGTTTTTGTGCACTACAGTTTTCGTTCTAATGAACATTCTAGAGGTAAATAGGAAAGAGTGTAGAAAACACCAGACTCTTGCACACTTTTTTGATACTACGATTCTTCCTGCCTCAATGTATATATCAGAAACCTAGACAGGATGAAAGGTTACTCGGCGTTATTGAACGTGCATTGGAGAGGGCCATTCTATTCGATCACGCAAATGAACAAGAGAATTCGAATTTCCTATGCTACGTTATTGGTGAAAGAACAAAGGCTGTTCTATATATGAAAAATGTCAAAAACCAGATGGGCCTGGCAAGTGATGCGTCTAAACAAAAATCGAAGGATCAGATCCGATAGTGGCTGAATTCCACAGGATGTCAAGCAAACAGCAGAAAGACCACGGTCTCAATGGCTAGAATTCTTCCTCGAAAATAGTAGAACAAGGACATAATCTTAACCCTTTTATTTACTGAGTTTTTCTTTTTAATGGCAGGGTATGTTGCGAAATATAACTCGTATATAACGCTGAGATATTTGCAAATATCTCCGGACCGCAGGTGCATGCGGTGGGGAACGAACACGCGATGTTGTCCTTACCGAGGAGTAGCGCACTTCACCACCACACCATCCGGGTCCTTCGTTCTGCCTGTCTTTCAGCTAGTTTTATCGATCTTTTTGTCATCAGCAATCACCCGTCAGCGTGAAAGACATAATGTTGTTGCAATCCTAGGATGGTGGAGGACTCATTTGCCTGTTGTTGCACACGTTAGAGACGAATGGAGAGTTTACTCATGCCCGCTTGGGCCATTCCACAATTAGTAGGGGAACAGCCGAGTATACCGTTAACATAATTAGGTCCCATCTCAGAATTCAGATTTGAGATTTCAAAAACTGGTTTTCCTTTAACTTCGGGATTACTGATCAATATGTATCTTTTCACTGATAAGCTAATACGAGATTGATAAAAACTTTAGTTGGCTGAGTTATTATTATTGTTATTATTATTATTTATTATTGTTATTCAGCTGTTAACTTCATCCAGCCAAATAAAAAGTTTTTTGACAACCTTGTGTTAGGTTATCAATGAAAAGATACCTGCACTTTGAAACTTGAATGACGACATCTGATCACATTTCTATTTGTTCTTTGTCCGGATCGGTATACATTTTGTTTTTTTACTACATACATCACATCAAGGGCGCGTGTAGAGCAGTGGTCGAGGCCCTCTGCAACACACGCGAAACAAATCTGCGCGCCCATGGGCCACCAAGATTTCCATCCCTCCGGGGTCGGCGAATTGGTACCAGACTTGTCTGGGAGGGTAGCAACACTGGCTCGATACATCGGTAAGCCACCGTGAGTTACCTAAAGGCCAGATATGCATTCAATCACCTCTAACAATACTTAATGAAATTGAATGCATGGAGCATCCTTCAGTTATGGATCAACTACGAGAGCTTTATCCTTTTTATCCTTTATACTGGGTATTAGCAAAGTGTGCTTTCACTGAAATGATTTATTGCGTTGAACTTTTGAAAGAAGTCTTTAACACTTACTCTCACCCTCCAAACGATGCTTAATAAAGTCGAATAGATGGCGTATCCCTCAAGGATTGATTGATCAACGCCGAGAGCTTTATCCTTTTATCCTTTATACGTCACATGGTATATTATGGTACAGATCGTGTATAGATCTTATATATTTCCAGGCGCGTCTGTGTTTTCTAAGAACTACGATTTTGCTTAACATATCATCTATGGTCTTCCTATCTGTGCTCGAATTCAATTGAAAATGATTTTCGACTTCTCAATTTTAGTTGAAAAGTGTTCTACAGAGCGAATGTGTTCATCTGCCGATTCTAGGTGATTGAGATGCTCTACATTGGTAACGGTCGTTTCATGCTCAATCAGACTCTCAACATCTCCATGGAGGAGCACACGTCATGCTCGTGTTACGATTGTGGACCTGATGTACGGCTTAGGTGTTATGGTGACCATTGTTTTTCTTTCTTCCTGGATTATAGTTGTGTTTGTCGTAACTTCGTTTATGTTTCAGTTCTAAATCCTTTTAATCAATCTAAGGTGAGATTGAAATAATGGGTCTAGTGCAATCGCATTTCATTACTGGATGATATTCAAAAGTTTGCGACGTGGACGACACCGAGCGTTGAATACTGTCTAGGGTGTGGATATTGATTGGTGGGGCGACGTGTCGATAACCATGTTTTGCACTGGGATATCTGCGAATCCTAACGCATTCTGCATTTGTATCATGGTGGTACACATAAATAATTTCTATAAAGAAATGGTGGATAGGAAAACTTCAGCGATAGTTGACCTCACAACGGTATTCGGATCTGATGACATTGCTCGGTTCAAAGGTATTACATTTCGCAGAAGGAACTGCGCTCACTGAAATCACGGCATCTCTGTATTACTGCAGATCTATTGACACATATGATAGAATCTTAACCAATGGCATTTATATTCACAGCAGTTGCAGGTTCCCGAATGTCCGCCTGGTTTTGTGATTGGCGCCGACTGTCGATGTCAATGCGCGAACAAGAACGACCGTCATAATTGTCAAGGTTTTTGTCAAACTCCAATAATTCGCATAGGAACGTCAACGCATGATGATCTGCATTCCGATGATAATCGTCGTAAATTATCGTCACACAACCAACGTCCCTAACTGATAAAGTGATAACCGGTGATATGGATTGATAGACATCCGCATGCGTGTATATGTGGTCCAATGTTTCTGTGCTGTTTTTGCTGAATTTTCGCCAGCTAAAAAAGTCTGCCTGATGAGCTACAGTATGCATGAAGAACAACCAAAACTACAGTATCACCCTAATGCTGTGTAGATCACACACGATACTGTTCAGCAGGAAAGCTTGAAGAAGATGCCTCAACTCACATCTTCGTTACAAAATGTTACTACATTCACAAGTCATTTTGATAAATTAATTATCTCTGGGCTTCTACGACTATTTCGATGCAAATGTTTTGAGTACAACTTTCCTAAAGTTAATTAAATCATTCTATTTCATCTATCAGTCTTATTACCTGTTATTTAAAATCTTCCACCCTCAACAGATTCTATGTGGGCTGATGTTCTAAATATAACATTCTTAATTCTTACTTTAAATTGCCTCTCGAAGGAAAAATGAGAGAAGAAGGAAAAGCCATCCTCTTAGCTTTCGACTAGTAGCAGCGCGGAATGATGGAGAGATGCTTAACCGAAAGGAGCGCTCATTACTGGAAAGCACCACTTTCAACCAATTCCGCTTTCTCAAACTGCTGTTTAACTCCATTACACAAAAGACAGAGAGAGCAGGAAACCCACTTTTAGCAGAGCTTTGGAATATGTGCTCCATGTCGATTTTCTTGTGCCACTAATATGCATTTATGTGACAAACTAACATAAACTAACAAATAAACATTTGACAGAATGTACTAATTCATTTGAGTCCATTTGACTGGTCCACAACTGACTGTTTCTACAATGGTTCCTCAGAATCTTCAACAAATATGAATTCTTGTTCTGCCGAGCAAGTGGTTCATACCGTGCTGGACTAAGCTTTACATTTGTTTACAACGCTTTTAACAGAGGATATAATAGCCTGGTGTGGTCACTTGCATGATCTCTCAAAGGAGAACACCACCATAAAACACCGTAAGCCAATAACATTTTAATCGCCACTATCCTTGCGATGCTTCTGACCTTGATTTGGTGATGGCGATGTTCTATTACGATTCGAAGTCCCAGTTCCAAATACCCTATGATGCAATGAATGCACGAAGCAGTTAATATTTTTGTGAGTGACTTAGTAGTCGTGGTATTCTGTAGTACAGAATACGACTTGTTTTGTATAATGGTGATCCTCTAATAACAAGAGGCGCTTTCGTCTTCATTTTTCTTCACTGTTCTTCTTCATTTTCATGACCAGTCAGCAATAACGTGACATCTGAAAGGGCAACGCTGGCACTTTTGATGGGGACGAATACGACGACGCTGAACGCTGATTGTTTAGCCTTTGGTCATAGTCCATAGTCTGTTGAGGATGAAAAGGAGTTTCACTTAAATCATAGTTGTCGACTCAACTTCATAGTAGAAATATGTGTTGCAACAATGTGTGAATAGGAGACAATAGTTTCTTTCACATAAATGGATAACTTCTCACACTTGGATCATCCTCATAATAACGTATCTTGCTCGATGATATTGTTTAAGTCACAAATACAATAGCCGAGCGGTAGATGACCCTGAGAGACGGAATTTTTCCAACGATCTCAGGTTTGCCGTGTTCTCATTAGCGTATATTTGCGTATAATGTTCCTGCAAGAAACTTCTTCATATCGTTACGTATCTAAGTTTCTAAATGGAGATCGATTATACAGCTTGGACAAAATATTTCCACAAAGCGAATTTCTTCTCTACACTCAGGAGACGGTGTGCATTTGTACCAATGCATGGGTGTAGACTGGGGGAACCACATGCATTGTTTCTAGTGTATATTCCTTGCTTCTGCTAGTTTTTCTGCAAAGAGTTTATTTGCTATATTTTTACATTCGATCGCAATTTATAGAACAGGGATGTTGTACCATAAACTGCCCTCGAAAAACTGCTCTGTACAGTTAATCATTCACAGAAAGGCTTTTTTTGGACGGATTCTCCCCTTTTCGTAATAGGTACCGCGTACAGCTGAAGCTTAGGTAAGTAAAAGCATGCGTAATGCGCATATGTGGAGGTACCACTGTACCAAAACAGCAGTACAATTTTTGCGATCTTGTGGTAGCAATTCGATAAGACAGTTGTAGAGTACTGCTGTAGTTAAAGCACAGATTATGTCAGCTGAAGTACTAGCTGGTCTGCCTCATGATTCGATAGAATTTATACTGAGCTAAGCGACGTGCTTTGCAGTAAAACGCAGTAACCGGGCGTAGGTCAGTAATTGGTAACAAATTCCACCTTTTCGTCCTACAGCGAGAAAACTCTTCCACTAAACTGCGGCTTTGACTAATACGTCTCCTTGTTTCTTCTCGTCGAGCCTTCGAGAGTTGTTTCTTTTCCAATCCAAGATTGCAATTCTGCGTCGCTGTTTTCATCGACACAACATCGATCAGTAATTTAAATCACCACACCTGAATTACCTATATATCACTTCTCATACGTTCCAAGCAAATTAAGCCATTCATTCTACAAAACTGTTCTGGTGTCTGCTGCTGACTGAGGCATTCAATAACGTCATTGAACTTCAACTTGTCCAGGAAAGGTGGATTTTATATGAGCTTCTCTCCACAATTTGCTAAGAACGTCATCTGAAAATGACGCCATTCTACTTCTCCATACTGGAAACTAAACAGTCAGTTTTGACGATGTTTTAGGCGGTTTTTCAATAGTTAAGTAAATAAAGCTGGAATTGAAATCGTTAGCATCTAACTTTACCATCTGTGAAGCGCTTCTTCATATTGTCCTATGGCCAATGAGATCAGAACGGAACCCTTTAATTCGCATATCTTCTGAAACTAGAATCTTCAGTTCAGTCTTGAAACGTCTTAGTCACCAGTCACTTTGCCCAATGACGACTATAGAGAGAAAATTTTACTTGGTTACTACGTTATCACGCAAAATTTCATAACATCGGAATGGATGAGAAGATGTTTAGAGCAATGGAATATCCTTTTATGGAAACTTTCAGTGGGGTAGCACCGTCCGTGCATTTCTCTTCCTCAGGTAGAGTTGTCATCGGCGGTTAAGGTTATGAAAGCATTCACAATTGCTGGGAAATTTCTCTTACTATACAAACAACATTGTTTGCCGTTAGAGTTTGCTTATTCCATAACCTAGGCGTCCTTGATTCGTGAGAGCACTAACCCTCTTTAAGCCACAAATTCAATTCTAAACATCCAGAAATCAATCTCTCTAAGATACTTACTTGATACTTGAATGGCCATTCCTCACTGGTTGTGCGGACCCCAGCATAATCACCACTTTTCGGAGATTTGCTAGATAAGCCATTGTGGTTCTCTGGAATCCCGAGGTCAGCCTGGCCAAGGTCTGTCCCAAGTCTTCACCACAACAGGCAGTTGCAGCCCTTGTGGATCAGAGGGAGATTTGCCACCATGCGACTTTGATACGAGGAGAGTGGTGGATCCTGGTATTGGTTTACTCTTAGCTAGGCTTCCTGATGGAAACGCCGGACTCTTCAGCTTAGGAAACTCTGCCAGGGGATAAATCCCCTGCCGTACATCGCAGTCTGACACCCAGGAACATCTCCCAGCCACGATGAGGCGGTAAACCGTTAGGAGGAATCTCTCTAAAAAGAGTTTGAAAAATGGTTTCATCACATTTGATTGATTTCTGCATTAGATTTTACATACAAGAAAATCTCCACTCTATAAGAAATCACAATAACAACGTGCCCTGTTGAAACACTAATTCTTCACATTTTGTTAAGTTACAGTAATATTGATGAAGCGATACGACGTTGTTAATTTAATATTTATTTCAAAATGGCTAAAATCCCGATGGATTCCGTGTTCTCCCACCCCTCTTTTGCGTCCTGCATATTTTTAGGAAATCTAGTCACCGACACAGAATTCGGATTAGATGAACTCATAGCCATTCTGAAATAGACGCCATATTAATTACTCCATAACAACTCGTTAACTCGTTAAGGACCCTAAACTCCATAAAAACTCGTAAAGGACACTGACTTAGTGATCAATGTCGAGTTTAACTGAATTCGTTTTACTACCAGCATGCCTGAAGAAAGAAAACTTCTTAGTCCTTTACGTCGCAATGAAAACGTAGAGTGATTTCAAGGCAATCGAAAATGGAATGAGGACAATTGTCGATGTGAATGCGAGCCGACTGAGTGCGCACACGACCAGACGTTTGACCAACTCGATCGGTGCGACTGCGTGCACAAACAAAAGCGAGACGAGGTACGGTAGAAAAAATTCCGAACTCCACTCATTTTGAATATTTCACTTACGATTGATCGAAATTCTGAGCTTAATCAAGTGGCTATATATTTTCTGTCCAACGAAAACTTGGCCACTTACAATCGATATCCGTCCCTCTAACTTTTCCTCCCAAACTCTTCTTTCAACGTCAACTTTTATTTCCTGCCTACCATATGTGGAAAACAACCATAATGATGCTGATATATTTGCAAAACTCTGGACAGCAGGTGTCTGCGGTGGGGAACGAACGTTGTCGTTTCCGTGGGAGTAACGCGCTAACCACCGCACCATGCGAGCCCTTCGTTTCGCCTGTCTCTCAGCTAGTTCAATCGATTTTCTGTCATCAGCAATCACCCGTCAGCAGGATTCATCTGGGGAGCCTAGATCGACAACGAATCCAGCTAAGCTGAGGCTGCAGTTATAATCACAATTTTAGCTTATTATTTACTACCTGCTCTTTCTAATGGCAAGGTATATTGCGAAATATAACTTCTAGCTGAAAGACAGGCGAAACGGAGGACCCGCATGGTGTGGTGGTGAACGCGTTACTCCCCGGAAAGGACAATAGCGCGTTAGTTTACCACCGCATACGCCCGCGATCCGGAGTTTTGCAAATATCTCAGCATTATAGAAGTTATATTTCTCCTAGCATCTTCTCCGTATTTCACCTCACCTGATTAACAAGTACGTTAACTGCAATCTTTGTAGGCATTTCTAGCCTAGTCCACAAAAATGACAGTTGTGCAGGTCATGCGGTGTATCCGCGCAATCGAAACGATCTCTTAGGGTTCAAGTTGACGTTAGCTTTATTCTAATGTCTCCATGAGTGTTCTTTTTTTGGAGAGTTTGAACTTTTATTGATTTAGAAGTGTCATGTAGTGACCAAGTTAATCAAATCAATCACTTGAAAAGTCATTTCTAGTCACCTCTTTAGATGTCTGTAGACACTGACGTCGACCCCTCACAAGTTGTGGATTTGTCGTCGTTACCGAAGCTGAAAGCGAAAGTGGTTAATCATAACTCTGGAATACGTGGACATTAACGGAAGTTTTATTGGAAAGAAATGTACAAAAATAAACCATTAATTCAACATTCATTAGTTTTGATGAAATCAACAAAGGGGTACTGTGCCGATGCAGATCCTAATAGACGAGTGGTGAAGCTGAGAACCTGGGCTCAGTAGAACCGTCGCGAAACATGAGGAATATCATTGTCTGTATCATATACATTGATGGTATGTTGATATTAGTACCATTCAGGTGTAAAGTAAGTTACCAATATCATCGTTCGAGTTCTGATCTTATCCACAAATATCGGAAGGAATATGCAAATATAAATACTTTTGTAAAGGTCCATGAGTCCAGAATATAATTACACACATCCGTTCACATTCGCTCTAAGCTCAATTTAAGATATTGCTACCAAAAAACAAAGCCTGGTTATCCTCTGACTGTGTACTGTCAGTACAAAGCTATGTGGTCGTGGCGAGGCTCACGTAGTTCGTTTTTTCCAGCACAGACCCGCCACCGTTCTCTACATGTGTGTTGTCCCACCAGCAGAGACACTTTTCCAGCTTCCTGAACAGTAACGAGCTGTATAGTTTGTTGAATGAACTCATTCGAAAGGTAGTTTTGCTATAAAATGTGAGGTGTATAACGTAGCTTTTCTCGAACAGAGTCAAGTACAACATCTGCGGTGAGAAGGCTATTTATCCAATACAAAATGTGTACAGAGCAAAACTATGCGACTAAATAGACCATTGATGGTGAAGGTGAACATTGGTGAGCAAACACGAGGTGTTGCTTTATTCATTATTGACGGAGAGGATGACATTTTGGCGGATTTAGTCGGTCTCCTTCGGAGCCTGGAAACGAAGTTGTCTGCAACCTATCTAGCCAAGCGCCTCCATAACCAGACAGAAAAAATACTTGACTATGGTTTGAATCACACTGAAAACAAAATAGATTCTTCGCACTTCGACTGAAATCTCGGTTTAGTTTTTCCTTGTTTGATTATGGATGTTTTTGCGTGGGTAGGTGGCAGTCAACTTGGCCTTTCAGGGCTCTGGAAAAGGCGAAATCTGCCGAAATCCCAGCTTCTCCGTCAATACAGATTGTAACGCCTGCTGTTTGCTGAATAAGAATAAAGTGTTTTATTTGATCATTGCCGAAACTAATGGAAAGTCGGTCTTGTAGGGTGAATTGGGCCCAATGCTCATTCAAAACAATGTCATTATCGCTGATGGTTTGAAGAACAAATAGTTCGTAGTCGTCACGATCGTTTCTATCCTGATGGCTGCACGCTTTATACATTGTAAGAAGATTTTCGCTGTATGACATTGACGTTTGTATCGCTGGTTGTCTGTACTGTAAAGATGAATGTAAGAGGGAAATTGAAACTCTCCTAGATTTGTCAGACAAACTCCCAACTACTGTCGAAGTACATAATTGGTATATTTCGAGTAGAAATTGACAACTGGCTTATCTGCACTTTATAGGTGCGATCGCATAGACATTCGGTAACCTTGGAACTCTGCATATACATTTTTCGAACAATCAATGATTGAATTGCAAAGTTTCCCATCTACATAGAGCATTATTGGTAGAGTGCTTTACTGTCTTCTAGATTCGGTTCTGTAGAATGGAATGATCTTCCCCAGAATGGTCTTAAGACATTTTGCAATTCCCAAAACTCTAAAGACGAAGGGAAACATTGACTTAACAGATGTTCTTCACAGTCCGATGACTGAAGATTCGGAGGTAGTATTCAGTTTAAGCGCGTACTCCCTGTCTCGTGGTGTGCTGGAATGAACACGTGGTCTTTGACTCAATCCCGCGCCTCGGGTTCACCAAGCTTCCATCCCTTCGTGGTGGGGAAATTAGTATCAGAGTTGTCTAGGAGAATACAACACTAATTTGGTAGATCATTAGCCTAAAGCTCGGTCTGTGTAGGCCATATATACATTAAGTCACATCTATCGATGGCTGGTGAAGCTGAATACAAGTCGCATTCCTCAGGGATTGAACAACGTCAAGAGTTTTATCTTTTATCACCTATTCAGTCTAAACCGGAAGAATGCCGTGACTTTGTGATAGTATAAAAAGTTTTACACAAAACACAACAGGTTTTGCAGTAATTCCCAAGACCAACTTTCTATTAACCCTGGCATTGGTTAATTGTGTGCTTTTTTCTTGATGAGCTCAGGCGAGGTTGTAACCTTACTTTTTACTCAGAGAAAAGTTGGCATTCTTTCTAGTTCTTGGAATACGTTAGAGTGGATTACAGCTGTTTAGCTTGCTTTAAATGTTTACATTCCAATTATTGAGACGTTCTAGCCCATCTCATGAACACTCAGACCTTCCTGGATTGTCCACGTAACGCGCGTCCTAACTTTGCGTATCTGGCGGAGTCTTTTGACGTTACCACCCTCTATCGAAACGTGTCGAATGACTTTGCTATGAAAGCCATTCTTGAATTCCTTATGGAACACGAAGGAGCAATAAACATGTATAACTTCACCATTCAGCAGTTGGTGACACTCCTAAAGGTGTGCCTAAACTTCAGATGGTCTAGGAGGCATCTCGTACAAATGAGAGTGCTCCCAGTGAGTGGCACTGGCACTAAGCATTGCTACTGTATTTATGGCTGAGGTGGAAGCACTAGTAGTCGATCTCTGGCCGCTACTCTATTGTGGATATATAGGTGACTATTTTGTCACCCGCTCCAAACAAAAGGAGATAGACTAATGTCTTGAGTTATTGAACGAATAGTCAGTATACCTAATATTTACCTCAGAAAAACTGAACGAGAACTGGTTTTCATTTTTGAGCGCTCAAATTAGCCTATCAGAAAACGGTTACACCATAAAGTGGTACCGAAAGCTAAACTGCAAAAACATACTGTTTCATTACCTCTCCTTTCACACCACACACACAAAAAGTGCGTAGGAAACACGTTTCGAAAAGCCACTAATGGGTGCACGGAAAGAAAGCAGGAACAAGGTTCCCCGAAATCTTTTCTATACGACCCCGTTTCCTCGCATCCGTCATCCACGAGCAACTTTTTACATGTGGCTTTGGCTGATGTATGATGATTGTCTTTTAATCACGATTACCGTTGAATGCTGGTCGAGTCGATCCAACCTGGAGTCCTGAGATAGACGGGCGTTCCCACTTGTACTGCGGGAATGGCCTTTTCTAAACAAGTCCGGTAACAATCTCTCGGCCTCAGGGTATGAGAGACATGGCGAACACGACGCGCGGTCGAACCACCATCGTGCTCGTGATGATCGGCAACATTATTAATGTGCTACCCATCCCCTATCCTTGAAATTGGCTTGGCAGATGACCACTTCCAATGGCAACAAAACAGTACCTACTCGGGATAGCTGCAGAGGAAAATCCAGGACCCAAAACGGCACTTCCAGCGAGAATACGGTCCCGCTAATCTTGCTCTTTATATCAGACGAAATAAGTGCAGCTATAAAACGTTGGTCAAAAACGGCAAGTCTAGAGAATTCAGAAGCAGTGATTGAAATACCACCGAGCACTCTATGACACCAGCTAGTTCGCAACCGTCTGCATGACCATCTATACACGACGCAAAATTTCATAATATGCCCTAACGGTGAAGACGATAATTGCATAAGTTCGGATATGGTAAAGCCTGATCTCTTGTTAGGCGTGCGAGGACCAAAACGTTAACGCTATGTGTAGACTGCCTTTCGTCCCTGTAAAGGGACGTTGAAAACACTTAAGGGATAGATAAAGCTGTCGGCGTTGATCAATCGCTGAGGGATGAACCATGCATTCGACTTCATTAAGTATCGCTGGAGTTGACTTAATGCATATCTGACCCTTACAATGACTCGCGGTGACCTACCGATGTATCAAGCCGGTGCTGTTATTCTCCCATACAAGTCTTGTACCAATTTGCTGACCCCGGAGGGATGGAAGGCTTGATGGGCCATGTGCGTTGTAATCAATTCCACGTGTGTGTCGCAGCGGCACCAGCAACCACTGCGCCACACGCGCCAAAGAAAAGTTAGTCGTTAGAATTAAGATTAAATCAAATACTCCACTAGGCGATCATAAGACACAAAGACATAACGGGAAAGATTTTGAAGTAGAAGTTATCATCCTCGCACAGGAATCGAACTCATTAACGCGAAAACTCATGGGGCATTCTGGATAAATTTCAGGGATCCGAAAATAAACCGTAGGGAAGATTGCTACGTCATATCAAACACTACTTAAGAATGATATTTTAATGTTAGAGAGGCTCATTACGCATCCATACAGGACAAAATGCGGTTGGTATCCACGTGGAATGCCTCTTTCATGGCTCCTCTAACCACTGCGCTACACACATCCTTTTTCCAAAGTGCAAGGACATGAATCAGCAATCCTTATCAGTCACAAGACATAGGGGTTCGTTAGATCATTTGTTTATAGCGCGCATGGATCCGGGCTTCTTATCGGCCACAGATTTAGCAAGCATATGACGTCATTTCTTATCTTCTTACTGGAAACCTGGAAAAGACTCACATTGATTATCAGTAAACTTTCCTACCAATCCCGTACAAAGCATGGAAAAATCGATTTTTCTCCCGCGATCCATGATCTGCTCGAAGTGAAAGCTCCGATGGTCCTACGACGATTTCTCGCGTAGTGCGATGATCCGCGGTGCGGTCAATGATGAATTGCGGCCAGTCGGGCGGACGGTTGGACAGTGGCCAGGTTGCCAGGTGGCCATCGTCAGCTCTGCTCACTCCGAAATCCTCCGCAGGATAAGAATTGGTTAGACCACAAGCCGAATGTCTATCTCTGAAGTGCTCTGTCGCTTGCTCATGAGGGTTTACCTAAGTTTCTAGTAGCCCTAGGCTTTCATTCTTCTCTTTCTTTCTCTCTTTCTTCCTTCTTTCTTCCTCAGGATTTTCCCTCTGTTTCAGGAAAGTCTAACGTTTAACACATCACGTCGTGCTTATCTTCTTTTACGCAGTAGTCAGATATTGTTTTGATGGTGTTAGGAGTCTGGTGTTCTGTGCTGTTCATGTCCGTTTCCTTGGTGATCACACCGAAAACAATCGATTATTTGTATGTTTGGACAGTTTGGATCTTTTCTGATCGTCTCCCAACTCATCATGGTTCCCTTGCTGGGTTGTTATTCACCAAATCAATTCCATTTACAGATTTATAACTTGCTGAGAGGGGTCTTACAGATCTTCGATTGTTTTCTGCATCAGAAATCGTCATGGCGTTGCTTCCCATCAAATTTCATGAACATCTTCAGGTATGCTTAGTTTCAACTGTGATCTCATTACTTCTACTGCAGCTGTTTTATTATTGTGAGACCATTTCAGTTAACAAATGTAGGTATTCGCCCCCAAAATATCTGTTTTGCAAATGTCACCATGGAGTCCGACAAATTCATCGTTGTTCGTGAAATGGTAAGCTCTGAGTAGGTCCCGTTCTGCTTAATAAGCCCACTTAGACCTAGGCTTACTTAAGTCCATTCTATTCTAGATTGGAGACTCTCAGCAAGTTGTAATTATCGATCTAGTCGATCCGATGAATCCACAAAGACGACCCATATCTGCGGACTCCGTTATTATGCACCCCAGTGCGAAGATCATCGCTTTGAAATGTAAGTTGTTATCTAGTTTGAATTTGTAACATTCCTATAAATGTAGGAGGTCCTTAGCACTTTCTTCATGGTCAAACCAATGGGCTTGTAGAAGAGTTCTAGTTCAGCACAGCTCTTAATGAGCTAGTGAAGCTTTTTTCTGTTTTATCATTGTTTTCGAAATTTCTTATTCTTTTCAATAGGAATGAAAGGGTAAACCTTGACGCTGATCAATCTCTGAGAGATGCGCTATGTATTCGACTTCATTAGTCATGTTGAAGGTGATTTGAAAACACATCTCGCCTACACAATGACTCGCGGTGGTTTACCGATGGATCCAACCAGTGCTGCTATCCTCCCAGATCAGTACCAATTCGCCGACCTCGGAGGAATAGATTACTTGGTGGGCCGACGGCGTGGGCATTGACCCCAAGTGTATTGCAGGGCGCCTCCAACCACTGCACTACGTGCCGCCCTTCAACAAGAATACGCTGGGTGATTCCATGATCACGTAGTTTCCAGAGGAAAGCTTCTTCAGTGCGTTTTTTCCTCAGTTTAGAAGCCTTCAGCGTAAGCAAAGCGGGTAGTACAATAGCTCATAGTGACTCATTCCGTTGTTAACCCCTATCTTTATGTTATACTTTGAGTGGAAATTCAGTGCTAGGGACATTCATATAGTAAAATATATATTCGTACAAGAGACTATCGGTTGTAAACTATTGAGTTTTTCTCCACTCATTTATTAACAATAAGGGCGTTTAACGCAGTGGTCGGAGGCGCTACACATAAGGTCGGTCGCCGCGCCTTAGGCTCACCAAGCCTTCCATCCCTCCGGGGTCGGCAGATTGGTGCCAAACTTTTCTGCGAGAATAGCAGTGCTGGTTCCACACATCGGTAGGTCACTGGGAGTCATTGTAAAGGTCAGATATGCACTCGACCACTTCCAACGATGCTTAACTCGAGTACATGGCTTATTCTTCAGGGATTGATCAGCGCAGAACCTTTAACGTTTTTTATTTATTAGCAGGTTATCGATTGCTATAAACAAAGCGCAGAGGTTTTACCCAATTAAAATCGGCTGAAATAGTGGAATTTGTCAATTTGTTTAAACTGCTGAAGTGTTTTTGTGCAAGCGGAATTTTGACATGAAACCATGGATTGAACAAACATTGTCTGTTTAGAATTCTCCTCTGTTAAAATATTCTCTAAATCCACTACGTTTACAAGTATGTGATAGAAGTAATGCTTTCCTTCCGTAACAAACAGGGTTCTGAAGTAGAATGTTTTTTCTTTCTGTTCTCTGTCTGCATCTTTAATTTTTAGCTGGTAAAACCCTTCAAATCTTCAACATCGAATTGAAAGCAAAGGTTAAAGCTCATCAAAATGCTGAAGATATCATCTTTTGGAAATGGATCAATGAGAAAATGATTGCTCTGGTTAGCGAAACTGCGGTATATCACTGGTCGATTGAAGGTACATTTGCCCATTTGTCCTCTCGATTTCACATTCGACAGGGATTAGCATACCTTTTTCTCCTTTAAGGCGAGGCTGCACCTGTAAAAATGTTTGACAGACATCAATCGCTTGCGGGAAGTCAAATAATAAATTATCGTGCTGATTCGGAGTGTAAGTGGCTGGTACTTGTAGGAATAGCTGCAAAGGTAATTTTTGTCACATTATATCCTTTTGATGATGAGTGATTCATTTGCCGAGTGGTTGCTGATGACACCGTCGGGGTAAAAAACTGGGTGAAAGGCCAAGCAGTTGCCACAGTGTAGTGTATAACACTTTAGCCGCCGCGAAGTGTAATCACAGGTTCGAATCTGGCCTGGAGTCTGAATTTTGCAGTTATCTCAGCGTCATTGTAGTTGCGTTTCCTTAATACTCCGCATGAAAAAAGTAGGGTGTAAATTAGAAGCTAAACATTATATTCTCTTAGGTTGCATCATTGTTTTTTTAAATATATGATTAAGGAGAATCGCGTTGTTGGGAATATGCAATTGTATAGCACTGAGCGAAGGGTTTCGCAACCAATCGAAGGACATGTAGCCTCGTTTGTTCGTTTCAAAATGGATGGGAATCCGCACCCGTCTAACCTTTTTTGTTTTTCTATGAAAAACGAAGCTGGTGGAAAAGTGAGCCTTCTGATTGTATTATATAACACAAATGAGACGGAACAGTTTCGTTTCACTGTTGCGAGCTTACCAATAATACTTTCTACTTAGCTTCACGTCATAGAAGTTGGCTCACCCCCAGCCGGAAACCAACCTTTCCCAAAGAAAGCTGTCGACGTACCGTACACTGCTGAGACTGCCAACGACTTTCCTGTTTCAATGCAGGTTCATTTCGTACTTTGTTTCATATTAGTTTACAGTGTTTGCTCTTGAAGGAGGCAGACAATACCCTGTGACGATGTGGTTGTTCTCATTGTTGTGATCTATGCGTTGTAAAAGACTAGTAGGACTCCTTAGCAACGGGTTCTTATGTCCTACAAGAAAGCGGATATACGATCGAAGTATATTTGCTGATTTCACGACCTGTTCCAGGTTAATCCTTTGATTTTCTTACCTGCAGAGACTTTTCTTAGTCGTATTATTATAGCATCGTTCGATGTTGTCAGGTTTCAGTAATATATAGAGAAGTTGGAACCACCTTCGCGCAAACGAAGCGCAGTTTTCGTCTTATTGGGTTAGAGGAAAATTAGAGGTATTAGAAGAAAAAAAGTTCTATGATCAGGGAGTGTCACTCACTTTGGTGATGGGAACTTTATTAAAAGTAGTTCATTCCATATGGGGAACATTGAAGAAAACTTAGCTATGGTTTAACTAAGTGATTAATCCAGTCGGTATAGTAGTTATGCAGGTTATGATGGCATTAGTCGAAATAGCCATTACGTGCGTTTACCATGCTACTGAGTGAAATTCGATACACGTTAGTAAACATTGGGCGTCTGTGACGTAAGTAGTAATGGAAACTGTGCCGTAGGAGAACGTAGGCTGGATCGCAACAAAACGTAACGCAAGCTCAATTTTATCTATTAAGAAAACGATAACGCTTTGGTGCACAGATCTTACTTATTCAGATACTTGGATTACACGTCTTCACTGGTTGTGTGCACCCCAACATAATTTCCACTTTTTCGGAGTTTTGCTGCTTTAGCGGTTGTGGTTCCCTGGGGATCCAAGGTTAACCTAGCCAGGGTTTGGCCCGAGTCGTCACCACTACAAGCAGTAGCCGCCTTTGTGAAGCAGAGGGAGACTTGCCACCATGCGAATAGTTTGAATTGGTCTGAGTTTGATTCGACGTGGACAGTAGTGGATCCTGGTATTGGTTTACTCGAATCTGGGCTTCCTGGTGGAGATACCGGACTCCTCACCTTGTGAATCTACTGGGGGAATAAACCCGTGCTGTACATCATAGCCCACCATCCAGAAATACCTTTCAACCACAATGAGGCGGTAAACCGTTATAAGACTTTATTCCGTTGCACAGATCGTTTATTTGGAATCATATTTGAAAATCGGGGATGGTTCGGAGAAAGTTTTATGACAATTTATGGAGTTCGTTTACTATTGATTATCATTCTTTTGGAGTAGAGTCGTTTTAGACTTCGTCCAAACACGGCATTGCTTACCTTGTTACGAAGCACGGTCTCGTCCATTTATACGATATGGAATCTGGATCTCGTATTTACTCGAATCGCATTTCCACTGACACTGTTTTTGTTACATGCGAATATCAGGCTACCGGAGGAATTATGGGCATAAATCGGAAGGGACAGGTAAGTTTATCATTTGTGTGATATTTTAAACGTATGCCCTACATTACATTTTAAAGGTTCTTTCTGTATCCATTGATGAGAATAATATGATACCGTTCGTGACGCAACAGCTGCAAAATCCTGATCTGGCATTGCGACTCGCTGTTAGATGTGATTTACCAGGTAGATATTTGATGTTTGGTTGGGTATTTCTGTTGGTGTTCCAATGAGTACGTGTAGTCGGAGGCGTCTTGCAATACACATGGGATCGATCGCTGCATCCAAGACCGACCAAGCCTTCCATCACTCAGGGGTGTCAGTAAATTGGTACTCATTGTAAAGGCCAGGTATGCATTCAGTCACCAACGATGCTTGATGGAGTTGAATGCATTTCGCATCCCTAAGGGATTGATCAACGCCGATAGTTTTATTATTATTTTTTCTGTTGAACATAATCCATTTGATCAACTCAAGAGATTGAGACTAAGTGGGTCTTACACGACAATATGCTTACAGTAGGTTTCTTTAGGAGCTGAGGAGCTGTTTGTTCGTAAGTTCAACTTGCTATTCGGTAATGGTCAGTATGGAGAAGCAGCCAAAGTAGCTGCAACTGCTCCACAGGTTTTTTTTTAATTCTGAAGTTCATTGTTTTGTCATTATTAACTTGTTTTATACATAAAGTGGTACTCCAGGGAATCCTTCGCACTCCACAAACTATCCAAAAGTTTCAACAGTGTCCAACTAATCCTGGTGGTGGCGCCTCACCCTTGTTACAGTACTTTGGTATACTTCTTGACCAGGTTAGTGTAGTGGATTCATGAAGTGGCATTGCGCATATGGCTTATAATAACTTGGATTTTTTAAGGGAAAACTAAACAAGTACGAAACCCTTGAACTGTGTCGACCTGTTCTTGCACAAGGTCGGAAAGAGTTGTTGAATAAGTGGTACGCTGTTTTGTCCGTTGTTTCCATTTGTTACATATTCACTGGTGCTCAAATGTCTAGTTCTGTGGTAAATGTATCTTTCCTTTTAGGCTTAACGACCAAAAGTTGGAATGTTGCGAAGAACTCGGCGATCTCGTGCGTCCGCATGACCCTACTGTGGCTCTATCAATTTACCTTAGGGGAAACGTTCCTCATAAGGTAATTTTCGCTATTGGTTGGAATGAATGGTGTAAAGCTCATACCGACATAAGTGTATTTGTATACGTGTGTTTCGCATTGCAAAGAATATTGAATGAACCCTGTCATTAGCCTGATTTATAATGGCTCATGTTATTGTGTAGTAACAAATGACCATATTTCAGGTCGTTCAGTGCTTTGCAGAAACGGGTCAATTTGATAAAATCATTTTGTACGCTAAGCGAGTTGGGTTTGAGCCAGATTATTTGTTCCAATTGAGACAGGTTCGCGCAATTTTGTCTGCTTATCATTACGATAGATTTAAGAAAAAGAACAATAATCGACGTATAACAGATCTTGCGTTCTGGAAACCAGGAGGCTGGTTCGAAATTCGCACAGATGTTGGTTTCTGAAAGTGAAAATGGGGAGCCATTAGCCGACTTAAACCAAGTGAGCATTGAGTTTCTGTCGTTTTATCTAGAATCAGCTTATCAGATATGATTCTGGTAAAAGACGAATTTTTAAATGGTGGTTCTCTTATTCAAACTCCTTTCCGCTACAGATAATTGACTGCTTTATGGAAGTTCAAGCAGTCAAGCCGTGCACATCGTTCCTGCTTGAGGTGCTTAAAGGGGACAAACCCGAGGAAGGCCATCTACAAACACGCCTTCTCGAGATGAATTTGCTCGCTGCCCCGCAAGTACGTAGTCACACTGATGTCGTCACGGCCGTCAGTTTTCTTTTTTAATGAAAAATCTATTTGTTTTAGGTTGCGGATGCCATCCTTGGAAATAAGATGTTTAGTCACTATGATCGTCCTCAAATAGGACAACTTTGCGAGAAAGCAGGATTATTACAGCGTGCTCTCGAGCATTTCACCGATTTGTACGATATAAAGCGTACTGTTGTGCACACTACTCATTTCAAGGCTGATGTAGGTTGTTGGAGATGTAATATATTTAGAGTTTCTATTACGTTGTTTGTTTTCGAACTAATCAAAGGAATAAAGCACTTTTTTCAGTGGCTAGTCAACTATTTTGGTTCTTTGTCTGTAGACGACTCTCTCGAATGCCTTAAAGCGATGCTTACCCAAAACATTCGGCAAAATCTGCAGGCAATTTTTACTTGTTTCTAGCGCTTTATTTTTGTCCTTTATTTTTCTACCTGTAATACTTGAAGGCTCTTGTTGTCAGGTCGTAGTCCAGATTGCATCGAAATATCATGAGCAGTTGGGAACTGATAAGCTAATTGATATGTTCGAGACGCACAAGAGTTATGAAGGATTGTTTTATTTCCTGGGTTCTATCGTAAACTTTAGCCAAGATCCGGAAGTGCATTTCAAGTACATACAGGTGTGGTTCCTTTGAGATGTTTATATTAATTGTGATTGTATGTGACTGTGGCATATAATATTTATGGAGTGGTTGTTAGAAGGTTGCTATTTTGACACAATGATACCACATAAGAGGATGATAAGCGGAAGTATTATGAGCCATTCAAGGCTGCCACTCGAACAGGACAGATCAAGGAAGTGGAACGTATTTGCCGAGAGTCAAATTGTTACGATGCGGAGCGAGTCAAAAATTTCCTTAAGGAGGCAAAGTTGGCGGATCAAGTGTGTTACATTCTTGATAGACTTTTCCTTCTCTCGTTCTGTCTGTTGTACCAATGAAAATGATTTCAGTTACCATTAATCATCGTTTGCGATCGTCACGACATGGTTCACGATCTTGTCCTTTATTTGTACAGGAACCAGCTTCAAAAATACATTGAAGTATTCGTGCAGAAAGTGAGTTTCATAACGATAGAAAACGAAGCTATGAAGCGAGTAGGTACTAGAAAGAAGGATAGAAATCGTTTATGAAACGAATAGGTGCTAGAAAGCAAGGTATAGTAACTGCCACGACCGACTTTCTATTAACCTCGGCATTGATCAAGTGATTTTGTTCGTATTTTTGTTGAGCAAACGCGAGGTGTTATTATTCTTTGTTCACGATTTATACTAAGTATACTTAGTGGAAACCTCATAGGAAGCGGCTCTGAGGAAGGCGAAATCCGCCGAAACGTCAGCTTAATCGTGAACAAAGAATAATAACACCTCGCGTTTGCTCAACAAAAATACGAACAAAATCGCAAGGTATAGTGTTTAAGTGGTCCTCGTTCAGGTTAACGCTGCCCGTCTTCCTATTGTTGTCGGAGGTTTACTGGATGTTGACTGTTCTGAAGACGCAATCAAACAGTTGATTCTCAATACTCGTGGAAAGTTTGATATTGATGAACTGGTAGCAGAGGTGGAGAAGCGAAATAGGTAAAGTTCCCCAGTCTTCTTTTTTACCTGACAAATCCATGTAAGATCCTTTGTAGATTGAAACTACTCTCTCATTGGCTCGAAACGCGTGTGCAAGAGGGTGCAACCGACGCAGCAACCCATAACGCAATGGCTAAGATTTATATTGATGCGAATAACAACCCAGATCGGTTTCTGAGGGAAAATCCATTCTACGATAGCCGAGTTGTTGGAAAGTGAGGCACTTCGTGAATGCTTTTTGACTTTCCCGTATTTTTTTATTAATCAATGTTTAAGGTATTGTGAGAAGCGTGATCCTCACTTTGCTTTTCTGGCATATGAACGTGGTCAGTGCGATGCTGAACTAATTGCTGTGTGTAATGAAAATTCTTTGTTTAAAAATCTCGCCCGCTACCTTGTTCGTCGCCGTGATTATGCATTGTGGGAACAAGTGCTGAATGAAGATAACCAGTACAGAAGGCAACTCATTGACCAGGTGAAAACCGTTCAATATGTCTGCTACAAAATTGGTTGCGCTCAGAAACTAATGGGTTTAGAATAATAAAGGTAGAGGTTTCGTTCTTAGCAAGGTATTCTTCATATTATAATGGAAGAAATGATTAGTGGGAATCTCTGTAATCAGGTCTTGCTTAATTCCACTAAACATTCCTTTTTTGAGGTCGTGCAAACAGCTTTATCGGAAACCCAGGATCCTGAGGATATATCTGTGACTGTAAAAGCATTTATGGCGGCAGATCTTCCGAACGAACTCATTGAGTTGCTTGAGAAGATTGTTCTTGACAATTCTGCATTCTCAGAGCACCGTAATCTTCAAAATCTCTTGATTCTGACAGCTATGAGGGTAATTTGAGTTGTGCCAAATGATGTGTAATTTCGTAGTAAGACCATCCTAGTAATTCCTGTGCTCAGGCTGATCGATCGAGAGTGATGGAATATATCCAAAAACTTGACAATTACGATGCGCCGGACATTGCGAATATAGCAATTTCAAGCGAGTTGTACGAGGAAGCTTTCGCTATCTTCAAGAAGTTCGACGTCAACAACAGTGCCATTAACGTCCGCGTTTTACAGTACTTGTATTTCTTGTTAGAAAGTCTTTAGCTAGACTTATGGTTTAGGTACTCATCGATAACGTTTCAAATTTGGACCGAGCCTATGAATTTGCTGAGAAATGTAACCAATCGGACGTTTGGGCTAGCTTGGCAAAAGCACAACTGAAGCAGGACATGGTGAAGGAAGCCGTAGATTCGTTCATTAAGGCTGATGATCCAGGAGCTTACATGGAAGTCGTTAACAAATGTTCTCAGACAGGTATGTCCTCAGTGCAAAAAAAAGCAAACTTAATCTGTATTTCCATACGCAATATGTTCTGTGTAGAGCACTGGGAAGATCTTGTGCGCTTCCTTCAAATGGCTCGTAAGAAGTCTCGTGAGTCCTATATTGAGACTGAACTCGTCTATGCGTTAGCCAAGACTGGACGATTGACCGAGTTGGAGGAGTTCATTTCCGGACCAAACCATGCACAAATTGGGCAGGTTCGCCATTTTAGTTAGCACATTTGTATTGGTTGGAAGTACATCTATGAAGAGACAGGCGGATTTAGATTGGCGACCGTTGCTTTGATAATGGAATGTTCGAGGCCGCAAAAATACTGTTCAACAGTATTTCGAACTTTGCGAAGTTATCAGTTACGCTTGTTCGACTCGGTGAATATCAAGGCGCTGTCGATGCTGCTCGAAAGGCTAACAGCACTAAGACTTGGAAGCAGGTTTGCGCTTTTCTTGAAATATCATTGACTCAGTTTTCAAGAAGGTTGGAAAAAGAATGCCTGGTTAGAGTCCATAGGAAACACGAGTTTGAATCCTTTTGCTATCTAGTTAGAATGAGTTCTCTGAAATCAGTTGAGTTGGAAAAACAGTCACATGAAATAAGCAGAGCAGTCAAATAGTGTAATGTTTCGTTCGTTTAGGTTTGCTTTGCATGTGTGGAAAATGGCGAGTTCCGTTTGGCGCAAATGTGTGGTTTACACATTGTGGTCCACGCCGACGAGCTTGAAGAGTTAAATAATTTCTACCAGGATCGTGGTCATTTTGAAGAGCTTATCGGTGGGCGATTCGTCGAAATAGGGCTTTCATTTATAAATTAAATGACCAGTATTTCCAATTAATGGTGAGCCCATTAAATCCATCGGGTTTTAGGACTTCTGGAAGCCGCACTAGGACTGGAACGCGCTCATATGGGAATGTTTACCGAGCTTGCTATTCTTTACAGCAAGTATAAACCAGAGAAAATGCGTGAACATCTTGAGCTGTTCTGGAGTCGCGTCAACATCCCAAAGGTGCTACGGGCCGCTGAACATGCTCATCTTTGGGCTGAACTGGTTTTCTTGTATGATAAATATGAAGAGTTTGACAACGCTGCTCTCACTATGATGCAACATCCTACGGAATCATGGCGAGAACAGCACTTCAAAGAGGTCATTGCCAAGGTAAGTGGAGTTATTTTATCATTCGTTTTACCGAACCTTCGCTTTTGATGCTTTCGTTTTGTTTAGGTTGCCAATGTTGAGCTGTATTACAAAGCTATGCAGTTCTACTTGGATTATAAGCCTCTGCTTATCAACGACCTCCTCGCCGTGCTCTCCCCTCGTCTCGATCACTCGCGAACTGTACAGTTCTTCTCTAAATGTATGTTCTCTGCACACGATGTAACTATTACGTCAGTCAAACCCGCCCGAGTGCACTTTGAGATACCTTACTGCACGCACACATCACCGTCGTCCTGAACAATATTCTATGTGTTATTTTTCACGTACGGTAATTAAGCGGTCGCAAAGGGAAAATTCGCGTAAATAGCACTTGTAGTAGTTCTTAATGTGTAGAGAGTAGGTTTTCTCAGGCCATGTCATATGGGATATCTGTGCAAGGGAAGCAACCAATTTCATACAATCGCTACAATGCGTTCAGTCGTGAAAATGTTTACGTCCTTCAACTTCGAGCAAGCATATCATAGTGCAATGTCTTCTTTCTTTTTTAGCGAAGCTGTTATCTAAAACTGTGAAGCGACTGGTTAAATTAGGTTGCATCCAGAGAAGCGTGAGAATGGTTTCCTATTGCACTATTCATTTTTGTGGCTACTTCGCATGCGTTGACAATTTTAAATTCCTTACTTTTTCAATTTCAAAAAAGTTTGACAAGCAAACAATTTCAAACAAATAATATAAAACTTTTACGGTAGTGCGAGGTATCTTTTACTGGTCTGTCTACTTTTCAATTACCTAAGCGTGTTAGTTATTCAAAAGTCTTCATTTGGCAAGAGGAAAGGTGTTATCGCGAGAGTGTTCACAGAAAAAAAGACGCGCAGAAGAAAAAATTTGTGCTGCAAACGATACAATTCAAAGAAAAATGCACTGAAATCAGGTGCGTAGTTTTCGAAACAGAGCAGATTTAACCTCAGTATGAATAGTCAATATCTCTTAGGGTTATTGAGTTTACAAGAGGTTGTTGTGAAATTTCGTATCATCCAGAATCCTTTTGTTGCGCACGCATTGTAACCAATACGTATGGTCGCAACTATGTTTTGCTGAACAGAAGTAGAAAGATATGTTTTATAAAGTTTCATTCGAGTGAATTTCTTCCAACCATCTCGAAATTGGTTCGTTTTCTTTCATTGGTTGAGTTTGCTTTAATCTAGGCTGTTTTAGTGAAGCATATACCACTGATAAAACCTTACCTGAAACAAGTGCAAAATCTGAACAACAAAGCAATCAACGAAGCACTTAATCAGCTTCTCATCGATGAGGTATGTTCTCCTGTTTTTTTTTAGCACTGAATGTTTTTCTTCTGTATAAATGCATTTAAGGAGGACCATAGTGGTTTGCGCGCTTCCATCGACTCACATGACAACTTTGACAACATTTCGCTGGCACAGCAATTGGAAAATCATCCATTGGTGGAATTCAGGCGGATTTCAGCATACCTTTTTAAGGGTAATAATCGATGGAAGCAATCTATAGAATTGTGCAAGAAAGACAAACTGTATAAGGTACTTCACCTTTAGAAACTTTTCACTGCATCCGAAGATGATCAAACATCTTTTCGTTTCTTATAATGTTTCACATTTTAATTTGTAGGATGCTATGGAGTACGCTGCTGAGTCGAGGTCAAGTGAATTGGCCGAAGAGCTCATCGCATTCTTCCTCGACCAGCGTCTGTATGAGTGTTTTGCAGCTGCTCTCTACCATTGTTATGACCTATTGCATCCACACGTTATCCTTGAATTAGCCTGGAAGAATAAAATTACTGATTACGCGATGCCATACATGGTTCAAGTGTTCAGAGATTTCCAGCATCGCGTAAGTTAAGCGATATTCTTCGAACTAATAGGCATTAAAGAATTTTCGTTTATCTTCAGTTGGAACGTTTGGAACGTGCAGAAGCAGAAAGAAAGGATGAGCAACGAGAACAGCAACAACAAAATGGCATTACTAGTTCGTTTAAATTTTCTGTTATGCTTTCTTCGTGGCGAGTGAAGCCGCTTAGTTTTGCCCTATATATATCATATGTTTTATGCACTGCTTATTTCACCAAATTATTTTCTAATGCACACGCAGCAATTTACATCAAATCCCGTGATTACGTAGCCGAAAGCAATTTACTTTATCACTTTTAACACATTGATGATGATGCTTGTTTTTGTCTGACGACAGTGTGGAGCGACTAGTGTTTGTTGGCTTGAGCTTCTTTCTCGATAACTAGCGTAATAAACATGAGTAGCTTACCGGGTTTTTTTTTGTGAGCAGACGCAACAGTGTTACTGCAGTGTTTATTGCACGATAGCCGACGTTTCCACTGATTTCCGATCCTTCAGATCATAGGTGGGAAAGTAAGGTTGGTGTACAATTTGATGAGCAAAACACTCCCATAACCTCTACAGAGTGATTTGAAACCTAAATTTCAATCGCATTAGAGGAAACTTGTTCATACGCTCACCATTTTCTGCTGTCTTCCACTTATTCTTATTATTGGTGAGGCGCAACGGCACAGAGTTTACGTGGATGGGTAATAAGCACTGCCGATATCAAAATATCCGCTTGAGATATTGTGTGAGATCAGGCACGATAACGAGCGGAGAGAAATAACATTCTCTGCGGTTTATTTTCGGATTATTGGAACTTATTCGGAATGTTCCGAGGGTGTTACGCGTTGAAGTCAAGATTCCTGTGAGAGGATGGCGATTCCTACTTCAAAATCTTCTCCGTCACGTTTCTGTGTCTTTTGCGTGCCTAATGGAGTATTTTGTTTAATTTAAGTGGTTGTATGGTTTCAGATACGGTGTACCTGATCTCTTATAAAGCTTGAGGGATGAATACATTGCGAAACGAAAGAAAAAAATGAAATTTTAGGTTTCGGGTTTCTCTGTATAGCTTACAGAAGTATTTGACTGACTATGTTGCACATCATCTTCATCGTTCGAATGTCAGGAACGTGAACTTTGAGCATCGATGGGTGCCACCATTGCCTAAGGATCGTGAAATAAACGTTGCAGTAATAACCTCCTATTTACTCATCGAAAAAACACTAAATTATGGATCAGTGCCGCGATTAACAGAAAGTCGACCCCGGAAGTTAAAATTAAATAGTTTACAACTTTGCAGATTTACACATAGAAGAGACCCTACTCTGTCGGCTTAATGTTATGGTTTATTTTTCATAAAACAGTCGCCTAACTTTAAATTCATTATTAAAGTCTTCAGAAAATTAAGAATAAATCTTTAATTTCTAACATTTTCTCCCATGCAAGACACGACATCTGAAAAGGACCGATTATCATGTATATTCGGAAATTTTTGTGTCTTAAACGAAAAACCGGTTTATTCAATGCCTTTGCGCTACATAGTAATGTATTGGACGAAAAAAGCAAGAAGAACGCGATTTGTAGGACCCAAGAAGCAGATTTTTGTCATTATAGAGGAAGGTTGCGGAAAAAATTAGAAGTGTATTTTGTTGGCAACGTTTATTAGAGATGAGTTTGATTTCACTGACTTAGGTTTACTATCAATTAGAACATATTTGCACAAGGCAGGCATATGAGTCTCATACGACTCATGTCTGAGCTAAAATTTTAGAGAATTATGGCTCAAAATCAGTTTTTAATTGAAATAAGAGCAGTTCCTATAAATCATTGTCAAAAAAGGTGCGTGTTTTATTTTACTAGTGCGATGAAATTGAGGTTTTTTAGGGCCCATAAGTAGTTTTTTTCCCCTAGAGCTACACGATGATGTCTGCCAGCACTATTGATATTTATGGTTGCGGTGCATCCATGTTTTCAGGCTTTGAGTCTTGTATTCGTCCTTCTGGAACATTAGATGTTGAACGAACTTCGATTTAAATGTTTCCGAACAATTATGCATACCGAAAAGCCTCTTCTATAAGTTTATCACGTTATGGGCTCTCACTAGCCCTCACTTAATCCGCCCTCTTGCAAATGCGTTACGTGTTTACCACTCTTAACTGTGTAAGGTGTTTAAAACTTTCTTACACTTACTAAATATCAGAAAAATAGGATTTAATGTGGGAAACATGTTTAGAATAAACTATGTTCTACGTTATATTTACACGTTTACATACACTGTTCTCTAAAAGTGAGGAATTTCAGTGGAGCCACAACTTATGATAACGTATGGTGGTCCAATCCCTTCGATGAGCTATGGTGCTCCGAACCAATATGTTCAGCCACAGTTCGTCCCACAGCCACCGCATGGTGTTCCGGGACCCTTCATGTGATTTTGTTAAATTGTGGCGTGTCATTCTACCACGCGATTTTTACAGCTCTGCATTAGTTGTTGCGAGGAAGACGAATAAGTGCGAATAGGTTTCATAATGTTGAGTTCCCTTTGTTTCTCTAGTTTACAGGTTGGATGCGTTTCCACTCGGTTCCATCTATAAAGTAAGCATCTATATTTTCCATGAATACTTTATAAATTATTAACAGAATGTGATCGTTTTTTTTGTTGTGTATATTCTGCGCGTCTGGAAGGTTGATGATCCTAACCTTACCTAATTGATTGTACCTTCGATAATTGTTTCAGATGTATTTATTTAAATCTTATTGTCTACAAATATTTTATAAACATTCATAAAGTTTTAGTGTCTTTATGTATGAAGTAATAATACATCACCTGTCATCCTGTTGATCGTTGAGTGACTCCAGTGGACGCCAGTAAATCTCCGATTTCTCTCTGTCGCGCGTAAGAGTAGTCTAATGGGTTCTGTTCACTTTAGGGACACGTTGAGCATCGTATCCTTATAGGGTTTTTGTGAAGATCTTTGACTATCAGGTCAGTGGTCTTGTTGCAGTATGTTTCACATCCCGAGAAATCCAACCAGACTCTAGTGGCTGTTGTCCATCGATTGCCAATTATAAGCATCACGTGTCTGGTCGATCGAAGGCAGTTTAGTGTGTAGAACGGCGTCTTTGATTCTTATTCGCAGAAGTAGATCGGAACTTTGTTTCCCACACTTGCGTGATAAAAGAGAGTCCTAGCATCGTCCTCGACTGCGCGTTCGATAACGCAGAGTGACTTTTCATCCTGTTTACGCAGCGACCAGGTTTCTGACACATAAGTCAACGCAGGAATTACCGTTGAGCAAAAATGTGTGCAAGAAGTGGGGTGTTCTTTGTTTTCCACACTGCGCGCCATTCTATTGGATGCTCCCCAGGCCGCTCGTTTCCCTCTGCTCAGCTCTGGAGCTAAGTCATTCATCATATTGATTTCCCGACCTAGATAGACATAACTGGAGCATTCGGAGATATTCGCTCCGTTGAGCGTGAATGGGGCATGCGAAAACAATCCGTTCCTCATAAACATCGCTTTTGAGAGATTTAGTCGAAGAGCAGTCTTTCCACAGCCTCTATCAAAGTCGTTAAGCATACGTTCCGATTGGCTAATGTTTAGTGTTATAAGAACGATATCGTGTACAAAGTGAAGATGGTGTAATTGCCGTCAATCGATTTTTACTCTCATGTTGTCCCATTCCAATATTCGCATGACGTTCTCGAGGGTGGCGGTGAATAATTTTGGCGAGGTGGTATCGCCTTGCCTGACCCCTCCTTTGATGTGGATGTTAACACCGTTGTAGAATGGTGATATTTTGGCTGTGAAGCTGTTATATAATTCAAGAAAAATCTTTGTGTAATGAGCAGGGACTTCCGAGCTGTACAGGGCTTCCATGATTGCTTCTATCTCAACTGAGGCAAGCGCTTTCCTTAAATCGATGAAAGTTAGGTAGAGCGATCTTTTTTACTCTCGCGATAGTTCAATGAGTCCTGTTATCGTGTGGATCTGGTCCGTCGTACCGAATATTTTCGAAATCCTGCTGCTCTCATGACTGTTCTTTGTTAATATTCAGTTAATCCTATTTAGGATGACTCGAGTGATTAGTTTGTAGATGACAGACAGCAAGTGAGCTAGGCGATAGTTGTCGATATCGTGGAGGTGCCTGTTCTTGAACAACCTTGTCTCGGTTTTGCTGGTCTTCCATTGGATAGGAAGTTTGAATTACAGCATGTAACGTGCAAAGAGCCAAACCAGTGTGTTCACGATGATTGGCGGATGGTTCCTCAGGTGTTGGGATCTTGTCCTGTCAGGACCTGGTGTTGATCGATTCTTCACCGGCGGAATAGCATGTCGGATTTTGAAAGGGTGTATCGATGAGACGATGTATCAAGTCTTATTTATTTCATATGAGGTGCAGGAGGACGCCACTAATGAAGAGATGAAGTTTTGTTACTGACGAGGTTTCGGTGGTTTTTGCGAATGCTTTTCCCAACCTCTGGCAGCTTCGATCATTACTGCTGCTCTTCCCTCATTAAAATCTTTCTCCATTCTGTAGTGTTTTCCAAGTTTGGAAGTAACTTAGCGGTTGCTTGCAGCTCGTCCGATTCCACATTACACGCTGGCATATCAGCTCGTGTGTTTCCGGAGACAGACGTCTGTTGGTGACTTTCAAACTCTCAGCTTTCATAACCCTAACTTGAAGATGTTGAATGAGCCGATCGTATCCCTCTTCGCTGTTATCAAGCACGGCATCTTCCCAACAGCCGACTACTGAATTAAAAAAACCCCAGTTTGTGGTAGTTTTGAGCCTTCGTTTTTTTGAATTTAGCGGCTTTTTCTTCTTTCCACGAGAAAAGAAATCTTACACGAAAGAGGCGATATTCTGATCCCGTGTAAAATTTGGGAACCACAGCCATATCGGTTAGGCAAAACCTATTTACTATGACGTGGTCTATTTCGTTATGGCACTTCCATTGGGAGACTTCCACGTCCAGCGCTGAGGATGGGGCTTTTCGAATTGCGAGTTACTATGGTCTTGGTCATCATGATAAACTCAGACAGCCGCTCACTCTGCCCGTTCCATTCTAATCCACAAGTCCCAATGTGACGTTCTTCAGACGTTCTTCTTGGTCCTATATTGGTGTTGAAATCTCCAATAATGACCTTGAGGAATGTATGGTCTTCTCTGTAGAACTTCTCCAAGTCTATATAGAGCGCTTCGGCTTCTTCGTCATAGTTTGATGTCGGTGCGTAAACGACGAAGATTGTCAAAGTCGGTATTGATCCACATCTTTTTAATCGTAAGCGTCCGATTCGGGTTGTAAGCTGTTCGAGTGAATCGATGTTCATGGATAAACTTGTGTTGACGAGAACGCCGACGACGCTAACTCTTCTACTGTCGCATGTTCCGAAATATCATAGAACGTGTTGATTTGGTAGCGTAGTCCGATGATGTGATACCTTTCTTTCTAGCTTGCATGATCCAGTCCTGCATCGAGTACTCAAATGCAAGTGAGCGAGCATTGTGGGTAGTGATCGTCACCTTGGTCATTTGCGATTTGGGTTGCCTAGAGTGGTCCTTAGACTTTAACAACCTCCCATACTCGTCCTACCCAAGGCTACGGTTTCGTGCCTCTTTCGAGGTAAAGGGAATGAGGCGTTGTTATTTTGTTGTGTTTAGCAGTTGATATCCACGTATAGCTTGCTGAGCTCTGAACGTAGGATCTGAGTATACTCATTGGTAGCTGATTCGTAATCAGCGATGAAAAAATGCTCATTGTGAGCCTTTTGTTTCCCGATGAAATATTCTTAGGAGCTTACAAAGATAGTCGTCCATGAAAACATGGGAAATGCCTTGGTATTGTATGTGCAATGCAAGCTGTATTTAATATGGCGCTGTGAGTGCGTCATCTCCATGTAGGAGTCCTCTGTGCAAACAGAGACTTCAGCTCATCATTTGGTAATCGACGATTCTGCTAAAACACGTGCTACCTAGCGACCATCACATGGCAGCCTTGTCCTCCACAACTGCTTAGCAACAGGAATAAGTTGCCGAAATTAGAAAACGTCTGAAAATACTTCCGCGTGGTGATGTAGAAACGACCTTCATTATGGAGAATAGGATTGGAACACTGACGAACTTGAAGAAGCATAAAAAGAAGTGGTCGATAAGAGCAGCCGAGTGACGCTGTAAAGGACGAATCAGATCCAATTCTACGATGGTAGTAACAGTATGCGTGTATGGTGTGCGTGGTTGCACAGAGGAAGCAAGTTCTGTTAACCTAGATTTCTACCAAGCTGGATATCTCACCGTCTGTATTACATCAGCAAGATGGAGTGTTCGGTAATTGGACTCTTTGAAATCCGTTGAACTCTATTCTCTCTTTAGGGACAGTATTTTTGGAGGTAAAACATTATTAAAGGTGAAGGTTGAGTCAAGCGAATGAATTACACATGGAAGCCAATTCTTTGAGGAACTGGACAATTCGATTATGAAGTAGAACGTATACTAGAAGGAAGCTATGCTACGCTATTTGTCTGAAGGATTTCTCTATAATCATAGTCCTTCTGCTCAGTTTGATGAGTTGGCCGATGTCACACAATAAAGAAAGTACTTGGTCACAGCCAAGGTTACGTCCTGCGCGATCGTTCTCGGCTGTGCGTAGGAAAACAAGCTCAGCATACATTTGAAAACCGATCTTCAGTTAACTCAGGAATTAATCGATAAGTAATGTCGTGGTAGGAATTCTCATTGGTGAACTGATATGAGGTTGTCAACAGGTTTTTTGAGGGCTGCAGTATACAGCTGCTACAAACTTTTTTGACGAGCGTTTTTTATGTGAAGAGACGAGGGTAACAATAATGAACTATTATGTTTCTATCATCTGACTTTGCTTACCATGTTTTCATGTAACTACTCTTGATTTGGACTCTCGGGAACGGAATTTAGTTCTGTTTCGGTTTTATCTGGGCGAATTTTGTATACTCTGAGTGTCCATCGATCGAATCAAAACACTTGTACACGTCCTTCCACGTAGAACAGCTGAGGAAACAATCACTGTTATATCTACAACAAGCTGTGTACAACACAAAATTGCAAGATTTGCCCTAACGACAGAGAGGCATGTTGGTACCAGACCCGTCTGTGATGACAGCAGCACTTGGTATATTGCTATGCCATCACTGTATAAGACAGATATGCATTCACCTCTAGGATCATGCGCTTGGCGATGAATGCATGTCCCATCCCTCTGGGATTGGTAGACGCTGATAGCTTAATCTTTTTCTCAACCAGATGGGCATAGGACACAGAAGAGTGGGAGGGATGGGAGATGATTATTGTAAAGTTAAGATGATGATCCCAGTGCAAGAATCAAAACTGTCAACTAGTAAGACTCCCAAGGAATTTTGAGTAAATTTCAAGAGTCCAAAAATCTGACTAGGTTTTACCTACTACCCTGCGTGAACACTTGAAAAACGTAAGAATGAGCTGAACTCATTAGAAAAAAGAGCTGATGACAGGAAACGATGAGTATGTTCAAAGTTTCTACTTACTCATCGAGGTTATCAAACTGCTTTGCCGAATACCTGTACATATTATTGTAATGCTTTCGTCACTGGACTTTGACGAAGACGAGGTTATCGAGACGTTAGTTATTGAAAAACGTATTGATAACCTCTTACCAGTCCAACAAAGACAAGTGAAAACAAAATAACGCAGGATGCATTGCTTGTGCTTGAAGTGATTGCCTCGCAATCTGGAACTCTACCTACTCATGTCAACCTCCGACCATTTTCATGTTCTTGCCAACCACTTTAAAGAGAAATCCAGTGGTCGCAAATTACGAGGGTTATAGACGAGAAAGGAGAATTGTCTTAAGATCCTAGTTTAAGTTCCAGTCTTAAGCTTCCAGTTTACGTCCAGTCATCAGTTTCCAGTTTAAGTCAATTAGTCACAGTTTTCTTCTTCCGATCATAAGGTTGTGATCGATCTTCGCATGATTCGTGTCGTTAGATGACATTCGCGTTCAGCGGTAATTCTCTTTCTTGAAAAATGAATTTCCATAGAAGAGATGTGGATTGAGGAGCAGTCCAACAAGACAGTTTGCCTTATCATTTTAATTTTATTCCATTTCAAGTTTTTCGATTCAGCATTAACTTTCTCTGGTATTTCCTTGTCCTTCAAGCGCACAAATTTATAGAAAGGACTTCAAATGCCCACCTCTTGAGCTGAGCTGATAGCACGAGTAATAGATGGATTTGTTGTAAAGTCTACAATGCCGACATTTCATGACGTGACCTTTTCTCCAAATATAGTACGGGCCGTATTATTTGCATGGAGTCAGGGTAGCGCTTCTATAAATATAGCGGCCAGATGTTTCGAGTAACTTCCTGCGGGATAAATGAGTCATGATGATGAAGAGGTTGATGACGTCCATTTAGCATTCAACAGCTATCATCTGATGGTGACAAAGCTGTCCCTAAGAATACTGCTTCAGGGATTTCTCAAGACGTTACGAAGTCCGGTTTCTCTGCCTAAGTTATGCTCTAGAACGACAATTGTCCCCATTAAATTGTAATATATGATGGAAGTTTGCTCTTATATGACAACACAGCATTTGGGAACGTAATTTCACGAAGGTGAAGCTCTTAGATACTTCTCAAAGCCAAAAGATATGACAACTGTTCAGTGGTTTGCAACTGATGTGTACGTATCCGGCTTTGGTGAACAGAAAATGTTCAAATAGGTACAGAAAAAAGGAAAGGTCCATGACAATGACACAGGTTGTAGATCCAACGTGGCAGGGGTTGGACAACTTTGGCAAATCAACTATCACTCTTTCCAAACATTTCGACGATATTCGGCTGCGAAAATCTTTAACAATCAACCACTACAGAAAATAGTTTGAAATTTTGTCGCCTCCAAAACTTCAGAAAAGGATAAAAAGATAAAGCACTCGCTGATGACCAATCTCCGAAGTATGAGGTATGCATTCGGCTTCATCTAGCATGGTCAGAGGTAACTGCATGCATATCTGGCCCATAAAATGACTTGTGGTGACATACCGATGTATTCAAGTAGTGGATATCCACCCTATCTTTTCCTCCCAGACAAGGCTGGTGCCAATCTGTCGACCATAAAGGGGCGGAAGATTTCGCGAGCGCGGCGACTGGGATAGACCAGCGATCGATCCACTCTGTATAGCAGGACACCTGTAACCAGTGCGTTACACGCCCACAGAACTTCAGAGTTTTGTTTTATCGGAACATGTAAACTTGTAGAATGTTGGCAAAGACATGTAAATTCTAAAGAGCTCTTACTTTTGATTGCTTAGTAGTTTATGTTCTAGCTGAATTATAGATTTTCAGTGTAGTTGTTCATTCAAAATCGGCAATTTTTAATCTTCAGCAAATATTTGTCGTTGGGCCCTTATCTATGACTCCGCCCCATGTATCACACCACCCCGCCATGTCAAGGACTCTTCCAGAAATTGTTACTTGTAACGAGATCGTTCTGACATATAATCGCAGCTACATTGTACTGTTGTATTCTATAATATTAAGTAGCTTTGTTGAACCCATATTCTGTTGATCGATTTGGTTCACAGCGTTCATGGTTCGTTCGTGCAGTCTGCAACCGAAATCTTACTCGACATCTAAGAAACTACACAAACAGTAAGTCTATGAGACATCTCGGAGAGAACGGTTTCTGATTTTAGAAGTACTGTATACGTTAGAGAAAGAGCATGAGTAACGTGGATCAATTTCACCATAGTTGTAATCCATAGCTCACTCTTGATGCCTGTGATGGACACGCCCATCGGTGGGCACACCAAGGAAACCTACTCGCCTTCTTAGTACCGTATCATCTCAAAAATTACGTCGTTCGTTGCGCATAAATCTTTAAATATGTGGATAGAGCATGTTTAAAAGTGTTTATTACGAAATAATGCCAAGGTAATAACTTGTTTTCATAAAAATATTCAGTCTGGTTTAGTTCTGAAACGTTCCAGTAGAAATGTAGGAGCCCTCAGTGGTGCAGTGGAGAACACGTGAGCTCTCGGGGAAGATAATTCGAGTTCGAGTCTGGCCTGGGGACGAGGTTTTGCAAATATCTCAGCATCATAGTAATTGTACTTCTCACCACATCCTGCCGTCAAATGTAGCAATAGGTAGTAAACAAAAATAAACTTTCCAGTCATGCATATCTAAAGTTTTATATGCTCAACTTGAGCACATTTAGATGTATTTGTTTAAAAAATAAGTTAGAAAAGCTGCAGAAACATCAAATGAGTCCTATTTTTTTGTTCGATAGTGAAGAATTCACATAAACCTGTTTCATTCCAGAAATTGTTAACATGCTCAATTCAAAAAATATGACTCAATCGTAGGGTAGATAACATTTTCTTCCCAGTTTATCGTTCTGGTGCGATTTGACGTTTTCTCAAACAATTCATTTTAATTCGATTATGCCGATTTGTGGCTCCCAGCTATCTTTTCTGGATAACGTTTTCTTCCAGAAGCATAAGAAGTGTTCCCGATCCCATTGTTGCGGTCTCGTCCGAGAGTATGGTGGACTGTTGTCGGCAGTTATGGCTGTTGACTTGCAAAAATCTCATCCTGACATGGCGAAGTAAAGTATGGGCGTTGTTCGAACTGGTACTGCCTGTTCTGTTCACATTACCGATAACCATATTGATTGCTAAGGTGAGTTCGTTTTATTCTTTGCTGTTCACCCTTATCCCTATTTTAATGTTTTATGTTTGCATCTTACTTACTTACTTGGATGCTTCGATGGCCCATCTTCACAGTTGTGCGGGCCCCAGCATAATTTCCATTTGTCATCTTTTCGGAGTTTTGCTGGTTTAGCTATTTTCGTTCCGTCGAGTCCCAAGGTCAGCCTAGCCAAAGTCTGCCTCAGGTCGTCACCACTACAGGCAGTTGCTGCTTTTGTGGGTAAGGGGAGATTTCCTGCCATGCGCGACTAGTCTGATACCAGAACGATGGTGGATCCTGATACTGATTTATTCTTAGCTGATATTGCTGTTGCAAACTCTGGACACCTCAGCTTGGGAGGCCGTGCTGGAGGATAAATCTCCCCACTGTACATCGCAGCCCGAAACCCAGGAACACCTCCCAGCCATGATGAGGCGGTAAACCGTTGGGAAGACTATGCATCTTACCGCTCATTATCTTCGTTTTTTTTTTTGAAGTTTTTTGAAGGACGTTATGTTAAAACGTTCACTGAGTTCTTACCAACTCTGTATCTCAATATAATTTTGACCTTACCATTTTGTATCTTAAAATTAAACGATGGCTTAATGCTTCCTTTTCAGACTGGCACAGTGCAGTTATCTCCAGGGAGATCGTTCGATGCTCTGCCAATAAAGGGTGACGCAAGTGATATTCCGCGGAAGATAGGCTTTGCATCCTCTATACAAACTCACTGGTGTAATCATCGTCAAGTTTCCTTGGCCTACTAGTAAGTTTTTCTGTGAAGTGCTCGTATTTCATAGGTTTAGCGAATTTTGTACTCCAGTTACGAATTTGTATGGTCTCGTATTTTCTTAGTGATTCCGCCACATTTATTGTTTTATTATTTTATTATATGACCCGATTACTTCTCTCATTTGGTTCGTTTCCTCTCATCCAACATTCACAGTGGTCCTCGAAGATTTCGCATGTTGTGCAGCTGCTGCTTGAGGGCTCCGTGTTCTTTACTAATATCGTGGAATTCTGACCGAGTAAAGTCTCCTTGCAACCTCGGAGATAGCCAAGCTCAGGCGTTCCCCTGTGGATTGGAACAGAGCATTCGGATGGGGCTCGAGCTAGCGCTTTTGCTTCCTGATCAACGGCATCACTAATCCATTGAGCTATACCCTCCTACCATTCCGCCACATTATTCAAATAAATTTAGCACATTATCAGCGATGATCCTCTAGAATTTTATGTTAGAAATGAAAGGAGAAGTACGGGAATAAAAGTTGCTAGATGGCCTTCATACCGTCCTTCCTGAAAACTTCCTTCTCGTAATCCCAGCCATTAGCCAGAAGTAACGGTTGATGACCGGTTTCGGCAATGGTGGTGTAAAGGCTTGTATATAGCTAAACCTAAACGAAACATTTACGAAGGAAATGGTTGCCTTTAATAGATAATTTTAGAGTTGCATCGTTTCATGAAAATATTGGAATCCAAAGTTCCTACTTAGGTAGTTATTCACGAATAAAGGAAATATGTAAAAATACTAAAAATCAGGTGGACCTGACAGATCATCCAATTTAACAGCTGTTGATAGTCCTTGTCAACTACTAGGTCTAATGAGATATCAAGCACATAGTAGCAAGATCGGCTACAGTCAGACTTTTTTTTAAAAATATTTTTCCTTGAAATTTTTTCATAAGATTTATCTCCGCCTCAAAGCATAAGCAAATCCGAGCCTTTGCTTGCGCCCAGTAAAAGCTGTAGAGGATTCAAAAATTGTGGACACGCAGCTACTATTAATAGTGTTTTCTTCGGTTATTTGGGTTAACGTTCTAGTAAATAAATGTTGTCGTATCTTAGCCAAACATGTCTTGCAGATCTTTTCGTTTTAGTGCCCGTGAAGGATCTCGTGAAGCAGATGAACTCATGAGTGAGTTAGAGGACCGATTTACTGACGGAGCTCTTAATGTGGCTGTAAAAGTGGTGAAAATGGATAGCGAAGAAAGTATGATAGATCAGTTACGAGCGGACGCTCCAAACAACACCTTCTTTGGATGTGCCATTAACAGGTCTGAAATTCGTTTATTATTGAGCAGTGGGTAACCATACGCTGCATTATGCTTCACCACTTCAAAATATCGATTACTCATACTTGTTATTAGTGTTAGTAATCAATACTTTCCATTATTGGCGTAGGTGGAGATTGAATTCTTTAAGGTTTATCGGTGGAGTGATTTTCGGTCGCTTAAGTACGGTCGAGCATAAGTTAGATTATCACATATTGTTTCCAAGAGGAGTTGCCGACTACCGTTGGTTTCTGGACCAGGAGTGGAATAATCCATTTGGATCCGATATGGATTATAACAAGTAGGTGTTCAGTGGGTTAGTTGTGAAATAGGCTGGTGAATAAACTTCAAATCTGCGTTTTACCCTAGGATCCCTGCTGTGCCACCCTATTGGTCGTCAGCGTTTCTATCACTACAGTATGCAATCGATAGTCTCTTTATCAACGTATGTTATGAAGTCGGTATTTTTTCTGTGGAGAAGTTTGAGCTGTTTTTTATTCAGGGATCTACATCAAGTGGCGTTGAGATAGAGGAAGTGAGACTGAGACGTCTACCTGAAGCCACATGTAATTTGAACAGTGTTGCGGCATTTCTGTCAGGTTCATCGTACCTCTGGGGTCTCTCCGCTTTCGTTCTAGTAATTCACACAGCGAGACAGTTAGCTACTGAAAGAAGCACTGTTAAGGTAAGAAAGTAGGGACAAACATATGTGAAAGGTGTTAAAAATTAACAAATGACCGGCAAGTGAATACAATTTTTTTTTCAAGTTAAACAAATGGGTACACATGTAGGAAATCTCTTCTATTGATTGCTCATGTTCAGTGCGATTAGTCTCCATCGTAGAAAGTGCCATAATAGGACATTATTCCAGGAATTTCTTTCTGTTATGGGTTTATCGACACCGATGTTCTACTTGTCACACATTTTGTACGCTTCATTTAAATGTCTGGTTGTGTTCCTCATATGCTGTATACCTCTTATTGCAAAAATAGAGGTAAGTGTATTCGGATTGTTGCGTTACTTTTTCCAGTGGGGAAGAGTTATGTTTTTACATTTGTTTCAGCCAGTAAGTGTTTCTCTGTTTCTTATGGTCATCATCTTCTATGGAATCTCAGCAACCGTCTTCGCGGCGCTAATGTCGTCGTTGTTCAAGTCGCCAAACACTGTCCTGAAAGGTACTACGCCTTTCAATTTTCCTTCATTTATCGTAGTGAAAGGGCGTGTGTAGCGCAGTAGTCGTAGTCACCGTGCAATACACATAGGATCGATTTCCTAACCGAAGTCTCACCAAGCTCTCTATCCCTCCGGAGCCAGCAAATTGGTGCCAGACTTGTCTGGGAGAATAGCAGCACTGACTCGACACAACGGTAGGCCACCATGAGTCTTTGTAAAAGCCAGATATGCATTCGATCACCTCCAGTGATGCTTAGTGAAGTCGAATGCATGGCGCATCCTCAGGGATTGATCAACGTCGGAGGTTGTATCCTTTATCCTTATCGCAATAAAGTTACATTCACTGTTGAATTGAATAGGTCAGAAGGAGTAATACACTTTCTAAGTGCAGTGTTCTTAATTTTACAATTACATTCCTTTTATTGTTTTCCTGTATGAGAGAAATGAGTAGATGCCTTGTAGAGTTTGGTTGTGGTCTGAGACACTCACGTAGTACGTAAATTTATAGTGTGTAACTCTTCTCTTTTAAGTAACTATTATTCTGTGGCTGTTGCTGGTGGGACTTCCGTTTCGTGCTCCTCGTGTTGATCAAATATTTTTGTGTATCCTGTCCTGTCTAAATCCGAATGCAGCATTATCCTATGCGTTAAAATCAGTGGCCGACTACATGAACAGAGGTAAGCTTTCTATTTATTACTTCAAGTTATTTTCATTGGAAATAGTTGTTCTAGGAGTGAAGTTACATTACAGATCGTCCTCTGTCCTGGTTTAATATGTTTGAGGGCGGATCATTTCATTTCACACTGGGAGTCGCTTTACTGATGATGTTGCTGGATATCGTCTGGATGTTTGTGGCGACGATTTTCTTCGACTTATTGTTCAGCGACTCTGACTTTACGTTATTCAAGTTCCCGCTTGCAAGTGGAGTATGTCTTAATCAATATTTGTTAAAACAATTTTTTGCATTCTTTCTTTGATGGGCTTACTCGAGGTTGATAAATGTTTATTTTTGGCTAACTACTTCTTACTTTTTTGTATATTTTACACCTAATGTTCTTTTATGCTTCCTCCTTTTGGCTAATTATTTCGATTTCTTTTACTCGAATTCTAATTTAAAGAATCTTTTTACAGTACTTGCAGTCATCAAACTCTCGCCTTAATACTATCAGCGACAATAATGAGACTGATGAAGGGTTGCTTCGGACTAAAGCTGGTATTAGAGTGCAACAACTGATAAAGGTTGCAATGTGCAGTTTTCAGTTGTCACATTTACTACTATCTACGGTACTGTGCTTCCAGGTGTGGTCTTCAACCGGCGAACGCGCCGTGGATGAGATGGCTTTAGAAGCTTATGTTGGGCAGGTGAATATTTACATTCAGGCATATCATTACTTACATGGACCGTCTTCACTGGTTGTGCGGCTCCCAGCGTTGTTTCTATTGTTTCGGAGTTTTCCTTGTTTAGCCGTTGTGGTTACCTGGAATCCCGAGGTCGGCCTGGCCAAAATTTGCCCCAGGTCGTCACAACCATAGGCAATCGCAGCCCTTGTGGTTCATTAGGAGATTTGACTAGTTTGATACGAGGACGGTGGTGGATCCTGGTATTGGTTTCCTGATAGAAACGACAGATTCATTCTGTCTGTGATGACCTATTAGGGTATAAATCGCACCGTTGTACATTGCAGCCCGACACCCAGGAGGAATCTGCCATCCACGATGAGCCGGTAATCCGTTTGGAGCATACGGAAGTATATAAAATAAAATAAAGGGCAAGGCTATCGGTGTTGATCAATCCTTGAGGGATGCGCCATGCATTCGGCTTCATTAAGTACCGTTGGAGGTGATTGAATGCAAATCTAGCCTTTACAACGACTTGCAGTAGCCTACCGATGTGTCGAGCCAGTGATGCTATCCTCCCAGACAAGTCCAGTACCGATTTGCCGACCTCGGGGAGATGGAAGTCTTGGTGGGCTATGGACACTGGGATCGATTCCACGTGTGCGTTGCAGTGCGCCTCCGATCACTGCGCCATACACCTGCCACGGAAATACATGTCGTATATACATATATATATATATATATATGTATAAATTTATATCGGTGTTGTTAACTATCATATCTTACAGTAGCTAAGTAGGGTGTCGTCAATTAAATGGTTAAACATCAACTTTTGATCGATTTTGTCATCTTAAATATTTATAGGACTGGTAGTTCGATTCTTTTGTTCAATCCTTTTATAGGTAACTGTGCTTCTTGGACATAATGGTGCAGGTAAAAGTACAACGTTTTCAGTGATTTCCGGAATAACGGCTCCGACGTCAGGTTTCTTCTTCTGTAATATGCTACATGTGCAGTGTTTTGTAATATGTGCAATTCTATGGAGGTTTAATTAATTAATGCTATTTTTCAGGCAGAGTTTTAATTAGCGGTCTGGATATTCAGAAACAACGATCGCTGTGTCGAAGGTTCATAGGTTTATGTCCTCAAGGAAATGCACTTTTTGACCGATTGACAGTTGACGAGCACCTGTGGTTCATACATGGTTTGAAAGGAGCCCCAGGTTCATATATGACCGAAGCCGAACAGTTACTCCATCAGCTTAAATTGCTCGAGAAATCTGACGAGGTTTGGGTCACAAATGTTTTGCTAAATCTCTTCCGAAGAAGTTGCTCCGTTGAATTCTCTTTCCCTACAGTTAGAACGCTTTTAGCTGGCAATGAATCTTTCTGGCGGTCAAAAGCGAAAATTATGCGTGTCTATGGCCGTTATTGGTAATAGTACAGTGATTTTGCTCGACGAGCCTACTGCTAGCATGGATCCTTGCGCTCGACGAGATGTTGAGTCACTAATTCACTCAATAAAAATGGATCGGTGGGTAGAACAAATGCTTCTTATGTTTAGGTTCGCAAGGTATTGTAATGTCCTAACATTCATTTTTTCAGAACTGTACTGCTGACTACACATTATATGGATGAAGCTGAATTACTTGGAGATCGCGTGGCTATTATGGCACGAGGTCGAGTGTATTGCTGTGGGACACCACAATTCCTCAAAAAGAGGTGAGTAATTACAAATGCATCTCTAATCTGTAATTGCAGTTGATAACAAAAACGAAATTGCGTACTGCATTTGTCACTTAGATTCGGAACTGGTTACGTCATGACCGTGGTAGTCACGGACAATACTAACGCACAAGGGATTGCTGGAGCATTGACACAAGTCTCCAGGAAATACGTCACAGGAGCAACGAAAGGGAATGTGCATGGGAAGCAGTTTGAAATTATCTTACCTAAAGAAGATCAAGGGAAGTAGGTTTTTTCATTGTTTAAATTTTTTTGTGGTTGATGACTTTACATCTCTTTGAACGCGTTACAACTCATTCATGTGGAAAACTGTAGGAATCTCTCCGGCAATGTGAAAAATGTTGATTTCGAATAACTAAAGACTGAAAAGACACTTTTAAAGTTGAAAATTGAAATAGTTTACAGCTTCCTAATGTCCAGATAGAAGACTTACTGAATCTAGAAGGGCAACAGAGATCACCTTTGATTTCTATTCTGTTCTTTTCGAAAGGGACGTCCACGCTGTGACGTTTTCATTTTCAAGTCCTTCATGGTTTATCCTTGATAAAGAACTGTGCAATAACCTGTGTTGTCAGAGTCGACCCGAGCATCTGAAGAGTGTAGCACCAACACCAGCCTTCATAGATGCGTTTTCACGGATTTTCACATTCTACATCATAAAATGAAATGTGTTTTCGGCCGATAGCAAGTCAAAAACGCCAAAAAAATGGAGATGCACACATGATTCACATTGTCGCACAATCTAACCAGTATGTGTGGTTTAGAACCTCTAGAAAAGTTGTCCACATCGACATCGGACGAAGAACAACTTTCCGGGAAGGCAGAGTTTTGAGAAGAGTTCATTACGACGGTCCATATACACTCACGTTGATAGAAAATGTTTAAGTATCGCGGAGGTAAAATAAGTCGTTGTGTGTTAATGTCGCAAATGTGAAATATTTGCATTCATTAGTGAAGAGAGGCGTTCTAGATGTTGTGTATCCGCGATGCGTCGCTAATAGACGTTAAATAACAGATGAAGCGAGCTCTCATCAAAAGTTGTCCTTATGGAGTTTACAAGAGCCTAGTAAATATGTTGACAAAGACAAGGAGATGATCGTAGGCTTATACAACATCAGGAAACAAAAAGACAAGTGGACACCTTCGACCAACGTCGACGATTGCAGATAAAGAACGTTTTCTTATAAGCAATCGACGAAAAATTGGTGGTCCGTATCCGAAGTCACAGCAGCGAGACTGCCACCACCATAGTCATGCTTCATAAAGGCATTTGAAGAAAAATATGATTATCTGCATGTTTCCTGGACAGTCATAACCTACTGGACGTAGACAGCATTTGACCGCAACTAGAACAATTAGTATTACTATTGCTTGCTTGAATCAGTGGCTAATTATTGGACGAACATTATGCAAGTGATAGCATCGTCATTGTTTCCTGTGTTAAAACCATACAAATCATTCACGACAAGAACGTTGATCTCTAATGGCAAAATATTTTCAGTTTCCCAAGATTGTTTGAATATTTGGAAAATGCTAAGGATGAGTTGCAAATCAGCAGCTTCGGGTTATCGTTGAACACATTAGAACAGGTATTTCAATGCATTTTTCGTATAAATGACCGTATGGCCGTAATAGAGTAAGGCGTTGTTAATTTGAAATTGACGAGTTCATTGGTCATATAACGGAATAGCACGGTCCTGTACTATCGGCAGTACTTTATTAGATTTCAGTGCAAAGGATAAAAGTGCGGTTGTGATATGTCTACGTAGAGTTGATAAATTGCGCAGTGCTTCACTTTTAATCCCTACTTTTTCTTATGAAATAGGCTTCGCGATGATTTTCCACTTGTTAGCACTGATGATTAACTGTTCTGGTTTAGTGCTAAATGCACGGTTTTGTATAGGGCGTCTGAAATGTCGTTTTTCTTGAATTTCACCTTTGTTACTCAAATAACGTGTGCTACATTCAGTACAACTTAGGAACATAGTGCAAGCTTAATTTTGGATCCGGCAAAGTCGTTAGCGCATTTTTACTTCCCTTTATCACGGAATATTTTGTCTATGAGGAGTGATGTTTGCAAAAGTGGTAATACATTCACAATGGACTTCGTCAGTAAGGATGATGAAGCACACAGTTTCATAATGCAACTCCTACAGCTTGGCAATCAGAACTTATGAAACGTGTTTCGTTGCGTTATTAGACGGCAGGGTCGGCATTTTTCGACTAATGCTCTTCATAGACGTTACAGTTCTTCGTTAATTTAGTCAGTTCTCAAAGGGGCTTCTCTTCGTTGAAGATTGCGCTACGATTCAAGGAATTATTGTAAATGATTTCATCTGTAGAGCACAAAGAAATTCCGATCTTCCTTGGTGCTAATCACACTTCAAGAGTTTGTTCCCGGTGCCTCATAATTGCGAAGTCTTATGCAGAGCATTTTTTGATTTTGTTATACAAAGTCGAAAAAAAAGCCGCTTTTTATTCAATGAAGCTTTGACTATGGCGATATCTCGAAAACGTTATCCATGGTAAAGATTTAGAGTCGAAATCGTATAAGCTTATCACTTGACGAAAATCAGTAGTCTCTTTGCTTTTCACAACTTCACGTTACACCTGCTCGTCGACTTTTTTGTTTGTATTTCTCATTCGCTAATCCGGAATTTTCTTTTCAATTGTAGTACTTTCGCAGATCTCCCAATTGTTTTACATGGCAGTACTAAAAATAACCCCTGCAGATACTCATCGTCGATAGAAGCGAGGTCTTACGCGTTCAGTCTTACCATCAACTTGGCATAGCACTCATGAAAATCATTGTATCCTATGCTAAACAGGAAAAAAATTATAAAAAAGCAATACAGCATTATTTTGTGAAATCTGGGTTTTGCAATTGCGTAACATTCACAAATAGAAAATACTACAGAAAAAAGGATCTTCAAAAAAAGCTTCCACATTGCAAAGCTGGACACTTCACAATGAATAATTAATATATAGGTCTATCTAAACGTGGCCGAAAAGGTGGATCCTGGTTCTGTGACTGATGCTGTGAGCGCTAGTATTAGTCGATGCGAAGAGCTCGTAAAAGCGCAGCACGGTGAGTTTCCTCGGCTGTTTTGTTTTGTATTCTACTCTTCCTCTCGCTTTCTTATTACTGTGATCATTTATAGATGATAAGCAATTTCCCAAGACAGACTTTTTGTTACCCTCGGCATTGATTAATAATTCAATGTTTTTCTTCAATAAGCAGATACGAGATTGTTATTATAGAATCCATTCGGATACAATAGCTGACGTTTCGGCGGTTTCGCGTTCTTCAGAGCGTGGAGAGGTCAAATTGGGATGCGATCTACTCAGCCAAACACTTTAATAACCCTAGCAGGTTGAACTTAACAAATAAATTTGTATTCGCATAAGAAACAGCTTCATTTAAACATCTACCGTTTTATTTGTTGCAAGTATTTAAGTAAGTTGATGGATAGCAGCCGCATAGAGTAATACATGAGCGATAACTATGTCTGTGTCAGGTCATTAGATTAGCCCGAGGTATGGCGCTAGGTCATGTGTGATGACAAGACACTCCTCCTTGCGGTACATTTTTCAATTTTTGGTATTGATCTAAAACGCTCCAAGAGTTTTACGCGCCGATGTTTTCGATTCCTGCGTAAGGATAGTGACTCTTACCTCAAAATCTTCTCCGTTGTGTTCCTGCATCCTATGCGCGCCTAGTGGAGTGTTTGGTTATAATTTAGATTTACCTACTAGATGTTCTTTTATGCGGACGCAGAGTGGTCTACCCGTTTCGTCAACATATTCGTGCCCTCACTCTTTACAAGAGATCAGATAGGCTGTACCCGAACTCATGCAATCATCGTCTCTACCATTTGGGCAAATTATGCAGGTTTTTGTTGTACATTGTACATAGACGGTCGCATAGGCGGTTGCGAACTAGCTGGCGTCTTAGAGTGTTCGGTGGTATTTCTATCACTCTTACGGAATTCTCTAGACCGGCCCTTATTAAGCAACGTTTTGTGGCCGCACTTATTTCGTTTGAAATAAAGGGCAAGAGGAACTTCGCTTCGCTAGAATTATCACTCTGGGACGTGGTTTTTCCTCTATGCCAATGCCGAGAAGCTAAAGTTTCGTAGCCGTTTGAAATGGCTATTTGGCTCACTAGTTTCAAGGATTCTTCCTTCTGCTGTCTATCTGTGCACACACTGGTGGCGGTTCGAAACATATTTCTTATAAGCGTCCTGTTGGTGCATGACGGATGAGAAGAGGGGTAATGAACCACAAAAACAAAAACAAGGCTCCGTTCCTCTTTCCCTTTATTTCGAACGAAATAAGTGCAGCCATAAAACGTTGCTTAATAAGGGCCGGTTTAGAGAATTTCGTAAGAGTGAAATAGATATACTATCGGACACTCTAAGACGCCAACTAGTTGGCAGCCGTCTACATGACCATGTATAACGAAAAGTTGCATAATTTGCGCTAACGGTAGAGACGGTGATTGCATGAGTTCGGGTACAGTCTATCTGATCTCTTGTGAAACGTGCGGGGACGAATACGTTGGCAAAACGGGTAGACCGCTCTGCATCCGCATAAATGAACACCTAGTCGGTAAATCTAAATTAAAACCAAACACTACACTAGGCGCGCATAGGATGCAGGAACACAACGGAGAAGATTTTGAAGTAGGAGTCACCATCCTCACTCACGAATCGAAAACATCAGCGCGTAAAACTCTTGAAACGTTTTAGATCAATACCAAAAATTGAAAAATGTACCGCAAGGAGGAGTGTCTTGTCATCACGCATGACCTGGCGCCATGCCTCGGGCTAATCTAATGACCTGACACAGACACAGTTATCGCCCATGTATTACTCTGTGCGGCTGCTATCCATCAACTAACTTAAATACTTGCAACAAATAAAACAGTAGATGTTTAAATGAAGCTGTTTCCTATGCGAATACAAATTTATTTGTTAAGTTTAATCTGCTAGAGTTATGAAAATGTTTGGTTGAGTAGATCGCATCTCAATTTGAGCTTTCCACGCTCTGAAGAACGCGAAACCGTCGAAACGTCAGCTTCACGTCATTATATCCTAATAAATTCTATAATAACAACCTCGTGTCTGCTTATTGAAGAAGAGCATCGATAAGCAAATTATTACTATGTCATGTAGCATCTTCGAAATCCTTTTTTTCCAGCCGGTCGTTTTAGTGGCTTACCGTTGGTGTTAGCACAAGTCCATGCTCTTTTTATCAAGAGGATATTGTATAGCCTACGAAATTGGACGCAACTGTTTACACAAGTAGTTGTTCCACTCGGAATTTTGATACTGATGGCATATTTGTCTGAAATGACCTGGAAATTGGTTCCTTATCAAGGTTAGTTCTCAATTGTTGATCTTCTCAGCATGTGTGGCGACGGTAGAAATGAGGTCATATTGGTTTAAAAAATTTTTGTTACGTATTTCAACTGCTTTTTATCATTTATTTTTCTTATTCGACCCATCATCATACTTAGTTGCATACTTGAGTGTCCCGTTTTCATTGGTTGAGTTTTGTTAGTTTACCCATTGTGATACCCTGGAGTTCAGAGGTCAGCCTAACCAAAGTCTGCCCCTCGTCGTTACCACTACAGGCTGTCGTCGCCTTTGTGGATCAGAGGGAGATTTGCCACTATGTGACTAATTTGATACCATTACGATTCTGGATCCTGGTATTGATTTGCTCTTACCTGGACTTTTTGATGAAAATACCAGACTCCTCATTTTGGGAGGCTCTGATGGTGGTCATGAATCTTCTCGCTCTTCATCGCAGCCCAACACCCAAGAACACCTCCCAACCACGATGAGGCGGTAAACTGTTGGAAAGGGGCAATATCATATATTGCCCGAATTCAAACACTTCTTGTGTTTAATTCGTTTTTTTACACCTATCGTCCAAGGCTTACACCTATCCTAGAGCGCGTGTCATGCAGTGGGTGAAGGCGCTACTGCAACACGCACGTGGAATTGATCCCTGTGCACATGGCCCAATAAGCCTTCCATGCCTCCGCGGTCGGCAAATTGGTGCCAAACTTGTCTGGGAGGATACGAGCACTGACTCGATACATCGGTTGGCCAACGCGAGTCATTGTAAAGGCCAGATATGCATTCAATCATCTCCAACGATATCTATCGAAGTCGAATGCATGGCGCATCCATTAGGTATTGATCAACACCGAGAGCTTTATCCTTTTCCCTTTTATCGTCCGAGGAACTTTTTGGGATTTATGGGTTCGACTATAGCTTCAGGATTTTTGGTCTTATTCATGATTGTTCTTGAACGCTAGTCGAGTCTACCTCGATTCCCGAGATAGCCGTACTAGGGCAATCTCGGCTCTTTGTAACTGGCATTGGCCACTTTTTTGTGGATTGGATAGAGCCTACTGTTCCTATCCGAATCGCATACCAATCTCCCAACTCGATAAGGAGGATCAATAAAGAAATAATATATAAACATTTACTGCATTTACTTTTCCTTTCAGAAAAGTTTGTCATTAAGATTACCCTGCATTCCGAATGTAGTCATGAAAAACTTCCAGAAACCTCTTTCAAATGCTCTTATCCGTTCACTGCTCTCCGCTTTTTTTCATATTCTTTCATATTATTCGATTTTTTTTATAGAAATATGGTGTGTAAATAATGACTAAAATCTGCAATATCAGCCAGAAAATGACCAATGCATTTGTGATATGAACTTTTAATGATCTTCGAAAATACGGCGTTTTCAGAAAGGACGTACTCGTTGGCGACTTTTGGCCCTTCGCGTATACCGGTTAAGATTGTAAAAGAATCTGCTGTTTCACGTGCTTATCTGGACCTCGCTTTTGCAGGACCCGGATCAATGGTGAGCGACAATCAATTTCTCTCCAATTTTTAGCGCTTAACAACGGAACGAGTGTCCATACATGTTTGTTTTGATCCTTTCGTGGTGAACTGGCGATTCACTGGATAACACGCATTCGATAATCGGCGATAGCGTTGTTTAACTTTCATTTCGCTTCCTCTTCCTAGTGAAAGCTTCTCAATTTCTTCGGTTCAAATGAAGTTTCTTAACAGAGGGCACCTAAATCCGTATCACAACTGCGTCTCTTGGCACCTTCCGCACTCGCTCAGACTTGACGTCAGCTAACACCAAATGTGCAAATCCGACCCGTCTGCTGTATTTTCCTGTCCATAATCCAATTTTCTACTCCACTAAGTTAACGTTTTTAATCTTGGTATAGTGAGGAGGTTTGTTTGCAAAGATATTCGGATTCTATCTGCTTTCACCACTGTGACACACACGTGGAATCGATGCCCGCACCCATGGCTCACCAAGGATTTCATCTCTCCGTGGTCGGCAAATTGCTACCAGACTTGTCTGGGATGATAGCAGCACTGGCTCGATACATCAGTAGGCTACCGCGAGTCATTGTAAAGGCTAGATTTGCATTCAATCACCTCCAACGGTACTTAATGAAGTCGAATGCATGGCGCATCCCTCAGGGATTCATCAACGTCGAGAGCTTTACCTTTTTAACTCTTTTATTTACCGCCTTTTTCTTCTTAATGGCAGGGTATGTTGAGAAATATAACTCGTATGAAGTGCTGAGATATTTGCAAAACTCCGGACCACAGGTGTATGCAGTGGGGAACGAACACGCGCTGTTGTCCTTACCGGGGAGCAGCGCACTTCATCACTACACCATCCGGGTCCTTCGCTTTGCATGTATCTCAGCTAGTTCTATC